>JAHZNE010006365.1:0-11557 GCA_027744055.1 Callyntrura sp. NNG-2020
GACGGACGGACGGACAGACAGACAAACATACTGATCGCATAAACTACTTTAGCATTAAAATGCTCTTCGTAGTTAATAAGCAACATCTTGCACTTGCAAGCAAGCTTTTCAGTTGCTCATTCCTCACAAATAGATTTGTAATAATAAATCGAAACAACCATCTTATTATTTTACATACAATTTTCAATATTCAACTTAAGCAAACAAAAGTCAAGTAGAACAAAGTTTTAAAAAAGGTCACTAGCAATACCGACAATTATTGCTCATAGTAAATTGTTTAAAATAATGTACTGCTGTACTACTTGGCAATTGTAATTTTTACATGATCTAATTCCGTTAAGCCTGCTTTATCAATTATTTTTTCTAATAGATAAGATTTTACTTTTTAAAAACGGCAAATTTTGTGCTACTTCTAATTTCTACAGGTAGTAATTGCTTCCAAAGAGCCGTACCCCGATACTGAAATGTTCTTTTTCCAGTCTCACTATTAAGTTGAAAAGAGGTGGGAATATACTCAGAATTCCGACGCGAGAAATTGGACCTCTTAAAATAATCGTCAAAATGCGTTACTTTATTCTCTTAAGTTAGTTTGTACATATTACAAAACGTTTTAAAATTACAAGCATCAGTTGGTAGTAACCATTCTAGCTCCTTGTACATATGACCACCCACAGGTAAAAACGTTTAAAAACTTAGCCTCGCTAGAGAACAAAACAAACTACCTTCACAACAATTCTTAGACAGTTGTTTTAGTGACTACTCCATATGTTAGCAGCATATAGTTTATCATATGTACGAATTACATACACCCGCCACCCCGTAGACGAATAAAACGACACTTCGCCACCTTTTCTATATGATACTGATAAGGTAATGTCCTATCAAACGTAATACTAGGATACTCCAATGACTCCGAATTCTTAATTTCATAACCCTGTTTATTACAAAAAATACAGAACGTAACATTATTGAGCATACTTTTTTCCTATAAGAACTAACTGTTATCATTTTGGTTTTATAGCCATTAATTACCAGTTTATTCTCTAACAAGTATTCACAGACAGAACGCACATGTTAGTACAATTTTGTAGTTCATATAATTTATTCGACACACCGTAAAAAATAAAATTGGAGTCGTCGCCAAACAGAATTATGATTCCATTTTTAACCACATTGGGTAAATCATTTACAAACCATACGAATAGTATCGTCGGAGCTAAAATGCTCCCAGCAGATTCGTAAGTACATTTTCAATGCTTGATCTCTTTTTATTAATCTCTACAAATTGTTTTTTTTTATTATGCAAATAATCTCTTTTTAACCAAAAATCACCTATTCCGTACTTGAGTGTAAGTTGTAGTAATAGCAGATCTTTGTGAACAGAGTCGAATGCTTTCGGTAGATCCATTGAGACTAACACAGCAATCTTTCCGTAATCGAATGCTTTCATGATGATATCCGAACCGGCTATAATACCTCTAACTCTGTAGAATAGCGCTTTCTACATCCAAACTGATGCGGAGAAATCATACTTTGTATCTATAAAATATTGTGTAAGTCAGAAGTCAAATATGTCTATTTGTAAGCCTTAAGGCTCAACGTAAATAACGTATTCTACAGAAAGTGATGATTTAGAGATTGAATTTTGAGCCGATCTAGTTATTAGAAAAAACGCAGCATACTTAAAAGGCAGGATAATAAAAATGAATATAAACTCTAGCAAATTTACAGCTTAACTTTTTAGCAATCTAAATATTCTAGTCAGCATATTAAAGCCCTTATTGTGTTTCAAAGACCCAATAGTCATTATGTGTCGGTTTCGACTATTTACCAAAAGTCTTAAATGTTAAGACTACTAAGTACTGTGCACTTAACTCTCCAATAATGGTTATATTGAAACCCTGACAGCTAATCCTGAACGTCTACAACGTTGGCACGAAAATAGCATTCCAAAAACGGATAGCTTAAGCTCTGTTCAAAAGTTTGAACTGGCCCAAGTTAGAGAGAGAAAAACTCTTACAAATTATGTGCTAGATATCTATTCTGTACTATATGCTCTTTGTACTATAAAATGCAGAAGAGCAGAAAATAAATATCCAGTCGCCAGTTGGTTTGTGTACAAACAATATTCAGGGACTCATATAAATATGAGCGCACTCCCAGTTCTTCAATATTACTCTAAAATCTAAAATAGGAGATTCGTAATCATAACAACTTTTATCGACTCCTTAAACAGAATTTCAAAATTTCTATTCCTTACGGCAGGAGTTACTGCAATACTTTTTACTTTGATCTATTATCATTTTGAGAAAGCCGATGGGTTATTGAGATTTTGCACCACACCTGAGTACACGTGTTTACCACATACTGACGTACGCTCACATTGCTCTAAATTGAGCTATGGTTCGGTTTGGAATTTGGAATTTTAAATTACTCCCGGCTTTGCCAGAAGCTCTATATTGGAAATGCTCAACTGGATGTAGACATCTATCAACTCGAAATAAACAATCATCACGCACTGGTTGCCACGCCAGTTTGCATCATTTCTATAATGAAGGGAAAGGATTGAAAACTAGTATCTACCCACCTAAAACTAGCCTCTACGGTTATATATAACTGATTGTTTCTGACTGCATGATAACATTAAAATGCCGTGGACTGCTGTATAGATGATGCACAGCTGCTTTGATGGGATCTTTAAGAAATTTTATTATTGTTTAAAGACTTGAAAAGATAGGATTTTAATAAACGATGATGATGTCAACAATATTCCGTGTATATTCTTATTTTTCGCGTTTGTTCGTATTCCCTTTGTTTACTCAAAGGGATGTGTTCCTCTGTAATCGTCGTTTTGTTTGGTGCTTACCACAAAATCTTAATATTCATAAGCCTTTTATGTTTTTCTCCCTGCCTGGAAAATTATAACTAAAACAGACACGACACAACATCGTCCACATGCGAAATCTTTTTTTCTTCTTTTTTTATCACGAGAACGGGATGACATGTATATATTATGAAAATGTCCGCCGGCCCATACAATGTATCCATATATACGAAAGATATAAAGACATATACTTCACTTTAACTTGACAGCGTCATTAATATGATTACCTACCATCTTGTAGTAACATTTTTTGTCATGCCAGAACGATCCATGCTCATGTTCATTCCAACAGCAATTACTGTCTTAATGCGATTACACGTCAGTTGAAACACTTACTTTTTTAGGTTGGGCAGAGTTCGAGGGTTTAACGTGAAGTAATGTAATTTTATAATTAGCGAGCCATTTAATAAATTGAATAAAATTATGGGTTTCATTTTTTACTTGTTCTGTTATGACTCGTTCTGACTTGTGGATAGTATTAATCTGGTACTTTTAATTTTAATTTCACAATAAAGTAAGATCATTATTTTAAATCCCGATTTTTAAAAAGATTGCCCAAATTAATTATATTAACCCAGATAATATATATAATACTCCAGGTTTTCCGGTCCAGCACAACTAGTTTTTCAAATAGTATATAATATATACATATTTTTGTTTATTAGGGTCCACTCGTTTCTCCTTGAAAAAAATTTTGAAACGAGAAGAAGAATATTGAAGAGGACAAAAATAAAATGCACCTATATAATACGTTACATGTCATGCCGATTTTTTACGCACATTAAATATTTATTTACTAGAAGAAATTATGGTTGAAGTATGAATACTTACGAAGTACCAAGTATCATCATGGATATCTTGGAAAAGAATAAACCTTTCTGGCATACCGTTGCGGAAAGTTTTGTATTACCGACTGATTATTAAGCATGACTGAAACGCACACAAATTTGACCCAGAACCGCTATTCTACAGTATGCATCATAGCTAGAAATGGATTCGCTGAAACAGATTTTCCGGATTTGTTTTTCATTACCATCTATCACCTATTGACACATAGGCAGAATTTCAGTACGGCGATACATTTAAAAATATTTAGTTGTTTTTGTAAACTTTATAGCCTGGTAACATTAAATCTTCCCGTTAAAGAAATGCCACTATTACGTGAAGGATCAATGCAAGGAAACGCGAGCAAAGGAATTAATATGGCCGAGGAAACTTTACCATAACCACGTGTGTGTGTGCGGATGAAGCATGTACGCTATGTCTATTTTATGTAGAAAACGCCTGGATAATTTTATATCAAGTTGTCTGTATTGGTTTAAAAGTATTTGTGTACCATCTATGGTAACAATGACGCTTCCAGCGTCAATATCTAAAAACCGTTTGGGATTCTGGTTTTTATAAAAATTGTATTAGTATTTCATATTAAAATGTAGTAAAACATTTGAATTGAAATATCAGTCTACATCTATGTATAAAGTTCCATAAAATATAACTTTACAATGAATGTTAGAACATGAAGAATAAGGCATTTGTTGTTTCTTTTTCTTTTTTCTTCTTTAGCTTCAATAATATACAAGATACAAAAATTGAAATCTGTTTAGCAGATGGATACCTAAGCCTTTTGCTTTCATTTACTGAAAATGATTTGATACACAATACACAGCAATATCAATCTTTTAACGTAAGCATTGACGGATTAAAAACAAGGTTTGGTTTGCTACTACTACAGGGAATGGACAATGAAAGCGTCTAATCATCAAATATGGCAACTTTGTATAGAAATTCATCATCGTGACAGCATAAATGTATAAAAAGTATGTTACATAAATCATTGCATCGTTTTAGGTGTATTCTACTCTAGTGTAGCTTTATGAAAACGAATGTTGAGACGAGCTACGATGATGTCAGCGATATTTTTCTTTCTTTGGTGGAATTTTAAATACCTCGTTAAGGAATTTAACGTTTCCTGTCCTCACAATAAAACCGGGACTTTTGGTTGAAGCTTCAATCAGTATTCTCAGAATACGAGTTTTAGCACAGTGTGCTTATTATTACAATACGTCGCGTCCCATAGGCCCATGATGATTACGATTCATTTATTCTATTACTCCTGCTTACCTCTCATATTGTATGTTGGTAAAGCTCACATTTTATCTTATAATCGTTATATTTTGTCGTTTCGTCACATTAGATACTAAAATAAAATATATCTGTCTGTTTTCTGTTAAACGTAGATCTGTAAAAGCAAGTTGTCAAATGACTGGATATACAGGTAGACAATGAAAATACTGTGGGATTCGTACGTGCTGGTAATAAACAGGTCTCTGCACTACACCACCAAACCTTTTAACGAATTCAGTATGTGCTTCAGGGAGTGGGCGTTGGAACGGAGGAAATGAGGGGGACGAAACATCCCACGACGATCGACGATAGAACAAGAGAATAAACGCATGTTTCATTTCCATCTGACTTTTCAGTTGCAATTTAAATTTAGCTGCATAAAACATAAAATTGTTTATTAGTATTCAAATTTGTGCAGTCTGCTCTGGGAATTTATAAGTTCTCTGAGGGTGGAGAAGGAATCTGAATACTGCAACTACTAGTGTTTAATTGTTGGAAATAAACTTTTGTTAAACAATATGGAACAATACAATACAAAATGCGTTAACTTTTAATAATTAAGAATCATCATGAGCACTGCTTTAAGGGTTCATTTTTGAATATATACCGTGCCTAATTATGAGACGAATGTCTCATATTGGTTTTACGTTGTCCGTCCGTCCGTCCGTCCGTCCGTCCGCGCGATAACTCGAGAACGGATGGGAATTTTGAAATTCTGTTTTCGGGAGGTTATAGGGAATCATCTTCACATGTGAACCTCCCCTTTTGGAGACTTATGTCAAACCGGAAGTGGGTCAAAAGGTCAAAGGTCAATTTTTTTGAATGACACACGGGGCTCAAAATTGGTGGAATGATACATAGGATCAGGCTTATCAAGAATACGGAGTTTGGTACTTATCGGTCAAAGGGTTAAGGCACCAGAAGATGTTAAAGGTCACCATGAGGAGGTGGCGATTTCTCCGGAACTAATAGGAATTTTGACATTCTGTTTTCTGGAATCTATGGTGGGTCAGAGACTCTTGTTGCATACAAACTTTAGAGTCTTAGGTCAAACCCGAAGTGCGTAAAAAGACCAAAGGTCAAATTTTTATAAATGAGACCCGGGGCTCAAAATTGGTGGTACGAGTAATTAGATCATGCTTATCAAGAATTTAGAGTTAGTGCATATGGCCCGAAGGTTTAGGCGCTAGAGAAGGTCAAAGGCCATCATAGATTCTTAGACCTTTACACTCCTCTCGTCACTCAATCTATCCCCGTTGTGTAATCAATGAGATACTGTAAGATCCATTTTGTTAATTCTTCGTTACTTCGTCTCATATTTAAGTTTGTTTTAAGGGTTTTAAGGGTTTTAAGGGTAATATTTGAGGGTTTATTATTTCGTGACTTGGGCCTTGTTTTTGGTAATGCTAACGGTATACGATGTAGCATATTACATTTACCGAATAGTGCAAACGAAAAAGTTAAATGATGTTGTTGGATGTTGGATATGATGTAGCCCTATAGCAAGTGGTGGCAGAATACGAATGCTTTTAAATTTTTTAGATGTTTTGATTATCAGCTACATCATCAGTTGAATGCGTTTATTTATTTATTTTGTATAAATGGTGGGGTAGTCCACCTTCCGAAAATAATGGCGTATTTATTTTAAGGAAATCTAAAATTTCCGTTAAACTTAGAGTATGTTCCCCACCAAAAATGACGTTCCGACGTGTCCGAGGACACAATTAGCAGTGAATACTAAACAGACGGCAAAGCTGATTCTACGCATTTTCTCGCTGAGGAAAATAAGGAAAATGCCTGTGGCTATTAGGATTTTTGTTTGCGTGGGTGGATAAAAAGGCTGGAAAATGTTGATAGGATTACTAGAGACTTTTATGAGGAGATTTTATATGCGTGACATGTGCTCGGAGCAAAAAGCTTTTACCTTCACGTACCTTGCTTCGAATTTGCTCTCTCTCTCTTCCGGATCTGTTTGACTAGATTGCCCATCATGAGCATACAAATCTAAAGTCTTGAGCAAACATTTCGTCGCTCGTGTCATAAATGTCCTTTCTCTTCATTTCCACACTTTTGCATATCATCAAATCATCACACATCGTTATCATCTATGAAATAGTTAATTTAGTTCGCTACGACAGACGATTGTCACGACACCAGATATAAAAATTACATGAGCACAGGAAATGACTTTCTAGATAAGGAAATTGTATTTTAATACAACTACAACTACAAATAGATATCTTATCTCATCCTTCCCTAAACCTGTTCGAGGTTGTACAAGTTTAAAACAGCAAAGTATTCACTCCCCTTATAACTTAGTGAGTTTTGTTCGTTTGCACTCGGTTGGTTCCTGCACAAAAAAATGAAAATGTGCTTAATTTATAAAATTTGTAATAATTGGTGCAGAATTTGATGGTATTGCGGATAATATAAATCTCACAATTTAATTTTTAAATTATACTATTACGTATTGTAGACATGTACAACTTGACATAAACTATGACGTTGTTTGGAGATCTTCACTTGTTTGCCTAAGTACGGATGCCAGACTTTTATTCCAAGTGAAATCACATTAAACTTTTGTTCGACTTACATAATTATAGATCAATCAACACGACTTTGCTAAATATTTCTACGAATATTTTATGCTTATTTTAAAAACAAATCTCAATAATTATGAAAATTTAATCGGAGACGAATAACAATCAGTACAAGGGTTCCATTTCATACAAATTACAGTTTAAAAATATCATGAATGTTTCAGGCAATCGGAGTTAATTATTCATATATTGAAATGAGCAATATTTCTGATAAAGTGTCTTTACTTGTCTTGTTTTATTTTTTTTATGAAATACAATAGTTTCCAAGGATTTGTTGCAGCAAATATGCAATGATTCATTTAAATCTGAAAATGAAAGTCGTTATTCAAATAAACGGCAAGTTCTACCCTAGAAATGTCTACCAACTGACAGTTCTGTACATAATGTTGTACCCCCTGGTTGTTGGCGAACGGGTCTAGTTACTGGTACAGAATATATTACACATATCTACATCTAAATGTTTATTCCCAAATTGGCAATGTTACGAAAATGAAAACAACAAGCAAATAGTAACGCGCTGTAAATTATATTTCCTACGCATTTTAGCAAGCGCTTTGGAAACAACATTGCAAATGCAATGTTTTCGTCTTTCCGACAAGGCGATTTTACGTCATAAATGCTCGTTAATCAACTCTGATTTTCAAAAACTAAAGCTTAATTTAATTTTGCAATAATTTAGGTTCTTCGTTCGGATTTATCTTGATGTGCTGTTTCACCGTATCATTTTCATCTCATCAATTACTTCTTTTATATTTACTCCATTTAATCTGTGTTAGTAGTGTTGTATCTTGTAAATACATATTTACTCTGCAAGAAACCGGCAGATATCTAACTTGCGAAACAAGACTGATATAATTTATGTGCGACACAAGGATACACAGTTGGATGGAATAGGCACCTCATTTACAATTGTCGCAACCTTCACATTGTGTACCTTCGGTTTTGTTGGGTTAAACCTATAACCACCAAATCCACGCGGCTGGGTTGCGGTTGTTTGCAAACACGTTCGTTGTCAGGTACAACACAATGATGAGACGTCTCAAAATAGCAGTGCCACGGAGCTTACGTTGGGTGGACTGATGTAGTTGTATGCAATTTCTGATTATCTCATCCTTCTGTCTTTTATCTTTTTTGCAATAAAATTCATTCTATCGTGATGATCATTCATCTATGTTTAACCACAAGATGATAAAAAAGGCTGATGTCTACCTGTCAATCATCTTTATATTCCATCTCTAAGACCGTTGGATGATGCGATCCATATTATTGAATTTTATACGGTATATGTAATAGCAGTTTTTTCCCTACACGTATCACACAAAATCCGACCAGTAAACCATTTTTGTGTTGCACCATCGCATAAAAATACGACGAAGTAAGCAAGTAGTCGGAGAGGAACCCACGGGGGAAATGGCATTGATCTAACCATTTTGGGATTTTTTAAAAATGGCAAAATTTCTCGAGTGAATCGATGTGAAAACAACAGATCTATTGAACATTTCTCATATATCTATCGATGTCAAACAAACTACGCACCTGCCAACTACTGGCATTATATGGAAAGATTAATTAAGGAAACAATTAGCATCATCTTTATGTTGTACATGTAAGAAGTATATGTTCCTACATAATTCTATTACTCCAGCCATCTCCATCTCTCATTCTCTGTCTTAAATCGACCATTAAGCAAAAACAGCCCACGGGATGTTCTTTCACTTGATTTTTTACTTTTCCAGTGAGTGTGCTTTTAATCGTCGCGTAGAAGCGGTAGAATATTTCATCGGCCGATCATTTTTTAACCAATGATAGGTGTCTGTTCATTAAGATAAAGAATAAGCGTGTTGGATTGGCCGTCATTATATTTAAATATAAATGTAATTTTTAGCCTTCTAAATATCGTTGACTAATATGCATATAATCCCTTTATGTTAGCACCTGTGCACCTAGGTATTTTCACAATATAGGTATCCTTATTGCGTTCTCCTACTAAAAATAAATCCCAAAACATATTCTACACGTAACCCTTTACAACCCATTCAGCTTAAAATTACGGAGCTATTTCAGCTTGCAATTCAATGGAAGTTTGCAAATACGCATATTTCTTCAAGGTTTACAATTCGCTGAGTTAGATATCCAGCGCCATGAAATTGTTGATATGAGTTTGTGAGAAGTTGAGACTTCTTCATGAACTTTTAAATTAACAGTGGAAAATCAATTTCATAAATCTGGTAGCAAAGTATGTAGTAGCTCCGCCTTGGTGGATGCCAATGACTTGCTGCTGTTGTGCTGCGGTGTGATGTTGATGACATGAACATGTTCCTAATTTGTTAATGCTAATTTATGCTAATAACAAGGTGCCTTAAATATAAACTCATATATGAACATAAAACCACAGCTTTTTAGCCCTCCCCCTTTTTTACCATTCTTTCCTCTCTGCTGGTCTGTTTTCTGTTTGTATCTGATTAAAGCTAAGATTTATTACAGTTATAAAAGTAACCATATTTCAATTTGAGCGAACATAGGGGAAGTTGCTTCTTTTTGCTTCTACAATAGAATTTGTAATTGTTGTACTACGGGAAAAGAAATGTGCACGGATACCGATCCATATGGACTCATATACCAGAGTGTAGAGAATAAACCTAGAAGAGTCAAACCAGATCAGCCAAATGCCAATTTATGCATTGGAATTACGTAATACAGTTAACAACACAAACTTTCATCATTTTATGTAAATCTGTATAGAATTTATGTTTACAACTTCAAACTACCGCCAACAACAGTGCGATTCTAAAATTGATTGAAAAGGAGATATGGCATTTGCACATTCAGCAATTTGTATTACTTACTGCTATTTACTGAACTTGGTAGATATGTGGGGTGACTTCAGCTCGCTAAAAGTTTCTACTTCATGCGGATACCTGGTTTTTAATATCTATCCCAAATATAAAAATATCCGTACAAATCATAATCTGAACACTGTATTAATGACCTTAATTATACCAAATTTGACCTTTGCTTTAACTTCTTTAATATTGCTGTTCGGTCACCGATATTAGAAATGTAGAGATTTAAATCAATAATTTACAATATTACGGGGCAATAGTCAAATTGGTAGATATAATCTTGCCTGTAAATTGAAATGGTGAAGCATGAAATGTGGAAATGTATTTTGAGCAGTTATTCTGTGCCTTGTGGAAGTAAGTAAGTTTTTTTTTTAGTTCAAGCAAGATCCACAGAACTTTGGATGTCCATTACTTAGAAAGACATTATGATCCTTCATGCTCCATTTCATCTGTAAATAATGGTGGAGTCGAGTGGAGACTTTACTAGATTTTCTTATACTTCTTTTAAAACTATTGTGATTGTTTTGTTGTAATAAAAGTAAACATTTCAGTAATGATAAACTGCTGGTCTTACTGTATTATATACTACCCTTTTTTATTGTTACTATAAAGGAACCTGACCTCGTTATGGCTACTCCTATCTATAATTTTTACATCAGTGAACTGCAATGATAAAAGATACTTTAAAAGATCAATGATATCCTTCACCGGCGAAATAGGAATGAATTGTACTTTTTTTTATCTGAGAAACATAAAATCCCCCATAACAGTTCATCATACTCGTATACATCCTTCCAAAAATTCTACTATTGGTATAGGTGCAAATAGTAAATTGCATCCTAGTAAATGTTATTGAATGATCGGTATTATTACATTTTAGTTCTAAACTGCTACAACACAATAACCTCTCACTTTTTTACATATTGCCCCAACTGCAATGAAACGATACACACTTTCTTTTTAAACGCCATTTCCACACACATCGTTACATGGTCGCACGACCTGTAGGTTTATTACCTACGGAAAGCATTTTAATGCTGAAAGTAGGTATTGCGATCAGTATGTTTGTCTGTCTGTCTGTCGGTCTGTCCGTCTGTCTGTCTGTC
>JAHZNE010006366.1:0-13449 GCA_027744055.1 Callyntrura sp. NNG-2020
CCTTAATTTGTTTTATAAATCTACAACATATTAATGGTATTCGTAAAACTAATACACACACATTTTTACTATAATATTTAGTCGACCTGGCTATGAAAGACCGTATTCTAAGCTCCACATTTCATTTTTCTGTTTGTAGGACTATATTTTATGAAAACGTGAACCTAAGGTATGTACGTTTCAGCTCATTGTAGGTGGAGTCACCTTTGCTATTTCCTTGTTTGATAACTCATTTTGTAAATAATGATAAGCGACGGCCTTAATAATTGGACAAAATTTACTGCCAACAAGTATTGCGGGGACACTTAACTTTAATATTTCTAGTAAACATAGATGCATCAATGTCAATACTTATGATAAAATGTAATAAATTTTTCTAACTAACAAATGTTTTTGCATTTATTTATTTTGTCATTAAGTGACTACACAAAACACAAAACCGTAAATGTATGTAGACTAAGCATGAGCGCATATATTCCCTTATGATCGAATCAGGTTCTTCTTATGTAGGATAATTGTAATAGCCCAGCACACCGCCGCCCAGCCTGTAATCGACAAAAATCCGGGCCATACGTGAGCATGGTCAAAATCCCACCCCCGACTAACTATGGAACGCATCGCCACTGAAGGAAGATTGCAGGGAAGGGAATAGGAGAAATATTGGAATCCTATCGGCATTCCATCAATGGGCCACATAACACCGGATAACATGATAACAGGGAGACACATGGCGACAGACAACATAGTGGCTTCCATTTCCTCTTTGCAGAAAGAACCGACTAGGAAACCCTGCCGATCAAAACAATCAGACGAAGAGACTGTCAGAAAATATAAAAAAATTAGCTTAAAAATAACGAAATGTCTTAAAAGGTGTAGCTACCATGGATAAACCTCCAAGACCGGTGAGTATTCCCAGCAAAAGGCACAACACAATACTGCCCACGACTTTGATTTGGAATAAAACCGTAACAATCATCATAGCCAAGAGGGTTTGGATAAATAAGATGAGTGAAGTGGTAATGGAAAATCCCGCCATAATTTCCCAAGTGTTAACCCCCACCACCAGCGTCCTTTCCAGGGTCCCCAGCTTCTTCTCGTAAATGCACTGAATGCCGGCGGTGATGAGCGGGAAAAAGAAGAGAATCGCAATCATGATCCCGCAACTCATAAATTCCCTGGTGTCCGTGTCATCGCTCCCGTAAATGGGGTCCCCAATTTGGAGGGGTAATTCGGCCAATCTTTCTGGATACTCACAGTCCCTTAGAAGGACCCTCGTGAACTCTTGGAAGGAGACGCCAAAATGCTTTTTTAACGTGCCCGAGATCTGCATGTTCGTTCCATCAATTTCCAGGGCGATACAGGAGCCGTTAAGGGTAGCCTCGTCGGCCAGGGCGGCACTGGCGACCTTGGAGTAATAAGCTTCCGAGAATTCGGCCGGGAAGGACATAAACCCCCGAATTTTCCCCTGTTGGGCCGCATACCTGGCGGCGGTCTCGGTGTTGTAAAACCGCTGATGTACAACATCGCCGGGGAGAAGATTTAAAAAGTTGCAAGATAGCCCGATCAAACTGCAGTTTTCACCGTGACCCTGGTCAAAAAGCTCCGCACAGCTGGAAACGTTGTGAACCTCGAATTCGTGATTGACGATGCCGAATTTCAGGGGTTTTGGGTCGCTACCCAGGGCAATGCACATGAGGAAGACTTGGGAGGCCGGGACCAACAACATGAAAATTAGCAGTCTGAAAATAAGACCATTTAAAAAAAAACATTTTGTACATTTTTTTCGTTATTTCCACAAAATGAGGCTTTTCAAAATTAATTTTTCCTTACAAATAATTTCTAATTAACACCATTGCATTTTTATGACTTAATGTGAGCACCCGCTTTATTGCGTCAGTCAACGAGTTGCCTTGAGATTCTTCCTCAATTTTTGCCATAATAAGCACTAAATAAGGAAATGGTAATTAAAAGATATGAGCGCTTTTTAAATTTTCAAAGGGGAGTTAAATTTTGCAAATTTTAATTTTGTAACCAGATTTATCTTCCGTATTCCTTGCACTGATGACGGAAACATTTTCCGAAAGATCCGACTCGGCGGTGTCTTTCCGGCACAATTTTAAAACCACGTCCTCCAGCAAGCTTGCATTATGTTCTCGCATCAGTTCAATTGGAGGCTTTTCCGCTAACAGTTTCCCATTTCTCATTAGTCCGATCTAGCCAAAGGGAAATGGAAAAATTAGTGGGAAAATAGAAATGCTGATTTCTCAAGTTCATTTTAATTTCTGCTAATATGATGCCTCTTACCGTGTGAGATTGTTTTGCTTCTTCGATGTAGTGCTATTAAAAATCCGTCTCAATCAGACGGTCTTTTGATTTTCATATTATTTCGATAGTTTCATATTGTTCCTTACGTCAATCTACTTACCGTAGTTATGATCACCGTTGTGCCATGTTTCGTCACACGGTCCACCAGATGTCCCCAGATGCTACAATTAAAATATAATGCCATCACTACTTGCATTTACCGCAATATAACAAAATGGAACGGTGTGCACAAATCTGTACGGTCAACTACAACACCGACAATTATTAAAAAGTACAATAATGAACAACTCGGTTAGTTTCGGGTCAGGGTTGTCGGAACTGGGGGGACGGCGGGACATAGAACCCCCTTCATTCGGCTACTCAACATTTAAAATAACGAGAGGGAGAGATTATAATGTATTATAGGAGGAGCATGCTCCCCTCGTCCCCCCTGATTCCGTAGCCTGCTTTCATGTAATGACTTCGTTTCGGTTACTCACCTTTCTCGCAATAAGGGATCAACACCAACCGTCTGGAAATACGCATGATACAATTTTAAATACGGAATTACAAAAGGAAGTAACTATTCTAGTAAAATCAATGAGAATTTTTGTACGAACCGGCTCATCCAATATTAACAACTTAGGATCATGAACCATGGCAACCTGTAAAAAATAATCATTTATGTTAATTACTTATAATTAACCCTCGTTAACCCTAGCCAAGGAAGGAGGAAAATGTATGTCGACTGACGCACGCATTACGGGATGAAATCCTGTCTCATGTAAACCAATTCGCCCGAGTATTTTCAAACTAACTTGCTACCTATAAGAGAACATGTAATAATTACCGCGATAGAAACACGCCGTTGCTGACCATCACTTAACGTTCCCACGTAGCGGGTAGGATCTGGTAGCGCTAAAAATGGCACGAGCCATTTCCGGTTGGTATTGATATCCTCCTCCGACATGCAGTATAGACGTCCAAAATAAATGAGTGTTTCACTTCTACCACCATGTTGAACCCGGTTAAAACTGGCGTTCCCGAACTGTACGACTTGTTCCCGTTCCGAACCACCACAACGGCCGGTTTTTTCTCTCTGGTCACATCTATGTAAGCGGGGGATGAATAATAGGTCTCGAATGGGTCATTACTCTGAGGAGGAGACAGCGTAATTACAGCGTCTTCCGAGGCCAAGGACCCGATCGACCCCAACGTCTCGCCATGTTCTTCTTCCACTTCGCTGGAGGTAATGACGTCAAGACCCTCAAATGCTGGATTGATGTGGCACGCGGACCCATAACGATCTTTGTTGACCCCATCAACGTCACCGCCGCTAGAACAAAACATATTTTCTCCAATTATCTCAGGAACAACAAAAACAGCAATATTTACGCTCTACCAGTGCTTGTGGGAAAAAATGGTCTGGCTGGAGATAATAACTAGTTTTCTTACTTATTTCGCCGTAGCATCGTTCTCTCTTGCGGAGCTTGGGTAATCTTGAGCTCTCTCTGTGCACAAAAAAAACGTTCAAAGGTTCATACAACAATATTTTACACGTACATACGGCAATGCACTCCAGCTCACATCTTCACAGACGCGGTAGATGATATAAACTAAAGATGCAAGCGCTTTTGCAAAACAAGTGCAAAAAGTTGGCAAACTGAGCGCTCCAATGTACGTTCTGGCTCAACCAGAAGCAGGATATATTGCACCATGTAGACCATTTTTTTTATGAAAATCCAATTCATCATACCCAGCCTCATACTCAGAGTATTAAGCATTATAATTTCATTTGTTTAATAAAAATCAATACAAAGCGCACTAGGACATTGGAATAGCCACACACTTTCCTTTAAGCAGCAAGCCATCTGGAATTTTTCAATAAAATTTTAAATGCACACCATAATCACGTCTAATTGTTTGTCTTATTGCGTAAGGTTTTCTAGTAAGATGGTTTGTCTCGTTCGCCGTACATTACAACATATTTTTTTTTTCTAAAAGATAGATAGCAACAGATTTGACCGTTGTGATACCTCCGTATGCCGGCGTACGACTATAAAGCGGGCATTATCAGGGACGCTTTGATTTTTTAGGCAAAGTTAATGCTGATATTCTTTTGACTTTCATGCGTATTTTTTTGTAAATTTGGATTGGGGTTTTTCAAAGTCAAGCAAGTACTGCAAGTCAGAGGTTAATTGTTATTACGATAAAGTGTAATTGTAGCTGTGAAGCGTGCAAAATCAAGAGGGAACGAGAGCGCCAACATAACCTAAGCTGGGGGATGATGACGATGATCAAGTGGTGACAATGACCCGCGTTTGAAAGAGAGGTTGCTATTTTTGTTGCAGTTGTGATGAGTTTGGGTGGCTGTATTGAAAGTGGTGACGTAAAACGAGAAAAACAACGACAATTTTTTTTATTGATGAAGAGTGCTTCTCTGTCCGCTTCACGGTAAAGAATAACTACGAGCGTGTGGAATACTGAAAACGCAAGCTGGAATTGTTTACGAGACGTGAAACAGTTAATAGAGATCATGTGGTTGCTCTTACTGCTTGGGAAACCATTTAGTAGTCATCGTTATGTAATCCTGTAGAAATGCCGGAACAAATTGTACTGCATGTGGCACTAGGTGTGGATACATTTATTACTGTTGAGGGCGACCACAAACATAAATTTGTAACAGCTTCAGTCTACGTTGATTCAAGTATGCAGCGTTGAGAAGGAAGATGTTGAATGTTGATGATTTAGTGTGAGAGAGTTTGTAAGTAGTCATATTTCATTTCAAAGCGATGGAAGCAGTTGATGAAACCTTGGTTACTCCCTAATGGAATGGAAATACGGGATGTAGATAGTAGTAAATGTTCACCGCCCATACACATAATTATTCAAGTGTCAATGTGGAACTACAAATATGTAAATTTTGTAAATTTTTGAAGCAGAAGACCACGCCCGACAAGACGCAAGGAAACGAACGGCAATAAAAAATCTTATTGCAAATGAAAATATTAAAAGTTATACTAAAACTGTAATTTTTGTTCTGCTTAAAATTTATTACGTTGTGCAATTTTGTAAATACTAATAAGGTTAGATGACAGGTATAGTATAAAACTAGCGCTCTGTAACGTTACGACGCCACAGCTCATATTACATTCCGTAGCTGCCAGAAATGAGCATCTCGAAAACAAACTGGATTGAGGACTCATATCGTATAGTGTGTCAAAAAATCCATTACACGTTTCTCTGCTAATGTACAAGCTAATTTCCGAAACGGCAAAAAATGTTGTTTGACCGAATGTTCAGAGTGTTTAAAACCATTGTATGTAGAGCTAATCGTGAATGTGATGCTCACGCGACACTTGAAACAGTAACGGCGAGATTTATAATAGGGAGGGAAAAACTTGTTTTCTTCTGAAACTATTAATTCTCAGTAGAGGGGTTTCTGTCCTAATAGATATCTTTAAGGGCACTTTAAGTACAAACTGTATGTCTACATAATTTGTTACAAATAATGTATTCTAAAACAGCGGTGTTAATTTTCGTCGGATTTACAGATAAATTATCTCCTTACTGTGCCATAAGAGTAGTGACAACGTACGTCAAATACAATGATCTTGTTACGTCATTTCAATTTTAATTCGTAAAAATTCGTATTGTCCTATCAGCAAGTGGACACAGCAAAAAAGTCACCAAATGTAATAAACTTAGGCATTTTAAACAAGCCATTTACGTGATAGCGTTTTTGTACAAAAATAATGTGGCTATGAGTACTGTACCATTGTTAGTTCATAAGCGTTTAGTTGAATAAAACATGTTAAAATTGATCACCCCAAGTTATGATAAATCAGATAGCGTCCATATATGCGGTATAGAAGGTAATCTCACTTGAACTTGCCAGAGAGTATATCATGTACCACTTCCTCGTGCTTAGGTGTGATGATAGCACAATTGCGTAATTTCATTTAGTAAGTAAAAAATCCACGAGGCAAATTGTTTTCTTCTTGTTTAACTTTTTGCACCACATTTCCACACATTTACCGGCATCAACAAAACAACGCAGCTTTGAATGCACTGGTAAATGATTTGTTCAAGCTATTACACAAATTACCATAGATGGATTAAGCCATTTCTTCCTATCAACTGTTATACTGGTTATAACATGCTCTTGAAAAATTTTCTTATCAAAAGCCGTCATTAAATATCATTTTATTAATGCTTTATCTCCCATCTAAGATTTTGGTTGTGATAAAAATTAGATATATCTAATTATTTTATGTATACATATCGCCATCATTACCTGTTTTTGGTAGCAGTCAGAAAACGTACATGTTAAGTAGGGTTTGGGATCACCGGGCATGTATAAATGATGTTGGAAAATCCAGCTGGAGTTGACTTGAGCAATGCAACGTAACCATCGATAATTGGTAAGTACTACTTTGAAAAAATGTGTACTGTTTTGTGGCAACTAAGATACTCGTCGAGTACAAATGTCTTTTCACAAAAAATCTCTTTGCGCAATTAGTCATTAGGGAAAAGCAGTTTATTATTTACATGACTGCCACATCTCACAGCTCTTTTTTACTTTACTTTTTACTAATTAAATACCTTAAGACCAGCTGTTGAAGTTCATATCAACGGGGAAACGAGGACAACAGGGAATATTCTCTGTTGCAATGCACTGAAGTGGCCGGATTCTTAACTTTCTAGTGTAAAATTGACGAAACGTGGGGGGGACTTTTCCCCATAATTCGGTAGATATATCTCTGAATATAAGTAAGAGTAAAGCACGCTGGTCCTACATTTACGCCATGTAATTTGTGACAGATATTACGATTCAATCACACTAATGCTTACTGCGGTATAACAGCAAAAAATATTACTAGGTGGCCCGTGGTAACAAACTATACTCGTGTTCCAGCTGTTACATAAAGTCTACGACTAATCATAAAATGAGTGTTTTATTCGAGTTTAAATGGCACTCTACGATATCATAGAAGGAATACAATGAAAGTATCGAGAAAACAGTTGCCGGAACACAAGCAACAGGTTGTTGGTATGCACCCTGATGTATTTGGCATCATATTTGTTCATGTAAATACGCAGCTATTTAGCAGTTTTTTTGTATTCCACATCATGTATTTGGTACGAAACGTAGTTTAGAATTATGTTCATCAATATCAAAAACTACGACTGTACTACACACTTTTCGGTTCATAATGCCGCAACAGTATTTATCCAGCGACGTCTGCGGGCGAACGTACATCTCGGAAACAGTAGATACAAAATTATAAAGTTTTTGATTGACCATTTTGCTGTCATATTTTTATATTTAAATATAGATAGAATTCTACCCAAGTTTTAGTTCTACACAGATACCTCTATCCAATTTGTGCTCAGTACAAAGTGCATTTTTATCTTGCTTAACCTTCCTGTTCGTAAATTCCTCTTCATTGTGCTGCAACAAATCTAATACAATAAATATATGCAAAAATTCTAGTCAATCAACAGGTGGGACACTGTGTGCTGCCAAATTGAAATTGCTCCATCGATTTACTTTTTGATGCAAATCAATTTTGCAATATTTTGACATTTCAAATTGGAAAAACATGAAAGATCCCGTTGTCGTCTTGGGGTCTACACCAATGGCCAAGTAATACATCATAACCCTGTATATATTATAATCCTGGGACACTTTTTAAATTTTTACTTTACAATATTTCAGCTCACTGGAGGGCTTAATTTTATTCACTACAGCACTAGTATTGTTGGCAGGTACGGTGTCATCTTATATACGCCAAATTTCTTATACTCTGGCAGAAAGCGTTAATTTTTACTAAAGTTGACAAAAGTTATGCAATTATTTTCAGCTTATTACAAGTTGAAGGAGGGAAAACAGATTGAAAAGCAAAAACGAGAGAGTACTAATGAAATTTATCAGATACGGTTGACACCGTTCCCTTTGCTAGATGGGCTAATAGCCTACCTCAAAATACGACAGTGTAAGAATTTTACTTTGATTCATTATTATTGCTTTATTGCACTAACATTACCAGCAATATAAAACTTATTAAGCTTCAATTCGCCCACAGGTGGATTTGCTTTATTCGACAAAGTTGGTGCCACCACAAAATGCAATGTTGGTGTAGCAAAAGTGGGTATGAAATCAGTGTATTTTGTTCGAGATGTGGACGTTGCTCAGGTACAGTAAACGACAATTTTTTTTATTGCCCACACGTGGTGCACTATTCTGATGATATTACATAGATGTAGAAGAGTATCTGTTAGAATAGTAAAAATAGCGTTCGTGCTTAACTTAAGATCACCCTCTTATATTGCAAATTAAAATTTTGTACCAAATTTACAATTAATAATTTAAAAAGTACATCTTGCCCTCATGGACTTCCGTATAATAGTAAAGCTTCACAAGTTATTTTTGTCTCTAGAAACTGTTCAAGTCCGTCCTTTACGACCACTTGGACAAACCCGAAGAATTTTACAGCTTTTTATTTCCGGGTCCGCTATCAAGAGGACTAGTCGCCGCTGGGTTGAGCGTCTGGAAACTTCATAGGAAAGTCCTGGCTCCCGCGTTCTCCTACCGCGCTTTGGGCATCTATTTTCAGCATGCAAATGACTGTGCAAGAGAGTGTATGGAAGATGCTTATAGGCTACCTACAAACAAAGAAGAATGCCAGATACGCGAACTCCTTGATCACTACGGCTTCCAATTTACGTCGTGTAATGAATAATTTAATATTTCTATTAAAAACGGCATTTTTCGGAATATAAAACGTTTTCCTTCTGTTTTCAGATGTACTAATGGGTCGAGAGTGCTCCGCTAAAATGAAACCAGATCTAGCAAATTTTCACAAAAACATCACGGCTATGAAAGATGGAATCATGCATAGATTTTTGAATCCTCTATTGTTGCTTCGGCCAATATGGATGTTTCATCCCAAAAAGAAAGCTTTGGATTCCGTTTTTTCCACTTTTTCACAAGTTTCTCATGCTGTAAGTGTAGTTTCTACAAGTTTCTCTGCAATGTAGCTTTCCAATACAGACTTTTCATTGTTTTCTAACAAGTATAAAAGTTTTTTGTTTAACAACATGTAGGCTATTAAAAAATACCGAGAATTACAATATTCCCGTAAAATATCGCCCTGTATAAACTCACCGGGACATTTGGAGAAATACGAGAGGGTCGACGGTGTCACTGAGGCCAAGAATACAGGGCCAGACGACACCTCCGACGATACGAATATGTCAAAACGAACAGAAAATGTAATGGAAAAATTACTAGCGTCAGATCTAACCGATGATGAAATGGTTGACGAAATTGTAACCTTTTTTACAGCGGTAAGCAAAAACAATTTTGATCTCGAAATGCCTTATTTACCGTTTGTAGGGTCAGGTCCCAGTCAGGCAGTAAAAGTTCATAAGCCATTTGATAAAGTACTAATAAATATAATCAAAACACACAGTATCAAATGCTGAACTTTGATAGGCCACCAATGTACGTCATCATAGTACACAAGTCCCAGTTTAGCCTTTGAATCAAAACTTTAGGTCCTACGCTAATCTGCATGACTATAAACGTAGCTTTCAAATCCTCACTTGTTACTGTCCTACTATGGGTGTATGGTGTAGTAGTTATGTTAGTCCATCAATTGTACTCTTTCAAATGACGTATGAACTTGCATTGCCTTGCGCGGGGCCTATACTCTACCGACGCTGAATAAAGTCCTGTATCAGGACACATTGTAATTTAAATTACAAAACAATTGCAGTTTTATTCCAATTGTATTCAAAATTATACAGGGATACGAAACTGTACGAGTGGCATTAGATCTGTTAATATTCCAATTGGCAGCACACCCGGAATACCAGCGTCAATGCCAGGAAGAAGTGGACAGCATATTTACTTCTTTCTCATCAGAAGAGAATAAGACAGGTGGTCTTACATTGGACGATTTATCTAAATTGAAATATGTGGAACAATGTGTACTAGAGAGTTTAAGGGTGATTCCCACGGTTCCCATGGTGGCCCGGAAATTACATGCACCATTGCAGATAAATGAAAATTTAACGATGAATGCCGGTGAAATGGTTGTAATTTCCCCATGGGGCATTCATAGAAATCCGGAGTACTACCCAAATCCTGAAGTTTTTGATCCGGACCGATTTACGGCGGAAAATATTAAAAAACGACATCAATATTGTTATCTGCCCTTCTCTTCAGGAAAAAGATCGTGTATAGGAAATAAGCTAGCTATGATACAAATGAAGGTGTCTATAGCGTGGTTACTTCGGTATTATGATTTAAGCACGACGGATAAAGTCGACGATATAAAGTTTTTCTTCGACATAACGCTGAGGTTGGAACGTCCTTATAACATAAGATACAAAAAGCGTTTGATTGAGCAGAGTAAAGAATAGGTCGTTGAAAGAAAGAAGGAATTGATTGTAAACCAAATTTATATTCTTGTAGTGTTATCAGGGTTTGTATTTAAACTTTTATATATTGTCTAAATTAATTTAAAACCAAAAATATTGTTTAATACTGAGATAGCTGCAGTTTATGAATTTTTACTTTAAAATGCAAATTATTATTTGGCGTTTTCAATGTGTTGTCTATAAATCTTGTTTGGCATCGCAGGTTGTTGGGTTGTTGTCATCAACTCTTGTTTACATTAGTGTTTTTGTTTTAGACAGTCACTCAAGGTTATGATGAAAAGTGGTGTTGCGTACAATGTATGAAATGTTCTATTACTTTATGTGATAACAAAGAATATGTATGAACAAAGTAGCAATACTAGTTCTTGTCTCTGGTTGTTCTTTCAGCTCTTCGTGTTGCACGCCCATTTATTAAGTGCAGTTTTTGTGCAGATACACACTGTGCAATACAGTTCATTTTTGTAATGGATCACTAATGTAAGACGGTCTTGTCTACTTGGTTGGGGAGATGTTTAAATGACTTGTTTTTTCTGTAAATGTATCATACCGTGGGGTGTTTGAAATGAATGATCTATCATTATTTGTAGATTTAAAATCATAATGAATTGTCATCATACTTAACTCTGTTGTTTTACTATAATTGTAATTAAACCAGAAATAAAGCACATAGGTATGCCATTTTTAAGTGAAATTTACAAAATTACAGTAACGTTTGTCCCATAAGTAAATCCCGTTTCGTATAATGCAGCACCTCGGAACTGGCATATTGGATTCCATTGATTTTTATATAGCGTATTCACGATTCGGTTTGTATATTGTGTACCAAGTTTCAGTCCATTCCATCAATGCTGACAGGAGATGTGCATATTTTAAAAATATTTTCCAAATGGAAGTGTCACACTAGGAATCCCACTTTCCGAACAAATGCACAAATTAATGATTAAATGTCGTAAGATCTGACCTAATCAACGTGAATACATTGTTTTAATGCTTTTAAGTATACTAAAAGTTGACGTGTTTAATTAATTTTGAAAACAACAGTACCATCGGGTCTAGGGAAGTACCCCATGGTGCACGATTTGGGTCAGGAGTTTCAAAATAACGCAAACCCTAATTATAAATGGATGTCAAAGGTCAGAATTATACTAACAATATCAGAACTACGACGTTGCATAAATAATATTCAATAGATGGACCCGACCTATATGGCATTCAAAAGCCCGTCGCGTACGCATTCCAAGACAGCTCTTGAGCATTTCATATTTTACCCCATGGGGTACTAGAGATTAATATTCTCTGAAAATATAAATTTTAGTCAATAGAACTTGGGTAGCATGTCGTTCGAAAGCGTATAATATGCAAAACATAACACATGGAATATAAAGTAGTGAGAAAACGGGGTTTATAGGGGGCGGAGCCCCCCATAATTAATATACGTAAAATTCAACAAGTATTGGTTCATGGAGACTGTAAGGGTGGTTATAAGACTATAAACTTATATGTCGCTAAAATCAGAAAATATTCAACTATTTATGCTTGAAAAGCATAAAATATACAAAAAAATTTCGAAATATACAATATTTAGTAATAGAAACGGTACAATTAACGATTCAACGGTTAACAATCATATTGTAGTCCCTAATTACATGTTGTTCAAGATTTTTTAAAATAAAACCTACTCTTCTTGCTGGCAAAGAAGATTTTCCCTCTGACACTTTGTTCCATTTCCACCGCGATAAGTTGACAGTATTTAATTTTTTTAGTAAAGATGGGAATAAACCTTTTATGGTTGTAGAATCACCACTTAAATTGGAATTCATTTTACAGATAGTATACAACCAAGTTTAGTTCGAAGTAAAAAGTGAGGTTGTTTATAACTTCCACAACCGTCAGATCCTGAGATTTCATATTCAAAATTCAGAAGTGATAAAAATGTGTAGTTGCATGGTACCTTTGCAATATGTTCCTTAACGCCATCTTTTGCCAGTCCGTGTTTCGTTCTTTTGATGCATTCAGTATCAATTTTGTCAAATGAGCCAAATACGGAAGTTGCTTCGTCATTGTACGCAGAGAGAAAACAAATGGAATTTATCCAAGTTGCACACCTTTTAAGGATAAGTACCCTCACGCCATAGGTTGTAGGAACGGTTCTTTGGATTTGTTCAATGCCAGCAGTAAGCATGGCGCTACACAGCTCATTGTTAATACATCTTGGGGTACTTCTCATTTCAAATTTTCTGTGTCACATTCATTTTTTACACGAAAAATAAAAATTAATAAAAATATACAGATATTTTTGTTAATGTATCACTCAAATGACTTTTCATTTTCATGCGATATGAATACGTACCCAAACTCACATTGATCAGTGCACGCGTTAAACGTTTATAGTCTAGTGATTATGTTCAAAAATTTAAGATTTTGCAGAATGACATTCCAGTAGTAGTAACGATAAAAGCACTTTGTGGTAATTTGTATTTTGGTACGCACGTTCTCTATTGCACTTTATAATGTATCTTATTATAATAGAGTAACTATTTCTGAAACCGGCGAGACAAATTTCGACCATCCTCCAATTGTCTTCAAAATTAAGGCGCTTTTAGAGAATGGTTAATGAGTGTTAACTCTGGTGGTGCTCGCATACGTGCTCACAGAGACATGAAACTAGGCACCAAAAATCAAGCAAAAAATTAG
>JAHZNE010006367.1:0-24941 GCA_027744055.1 Callyntrura sp. NNG-2020
TGCGCATATTCACCCTTTCCTATTATTTTTAATCCTATTGTTAACGAAAGGATTATAAACTCGTCGATATTTGTCACAGTCGCAGTTTGTCGCTCTACCGGGCTTAAAGCTGAATCGAATTCTAAATCCTATACAAAGGGGAGACCGACAGAAAAAAAGGGACAAAAATACAAACCGTCTCTGAATGCAGTGCTACAAACACAGTCATCTTGGAAAGCTTCATTTCTACTCTAACTATAATATGCCCATTTGTTACCGATCCCCTAAAACCTTCGAAAAAAAACTGGACAGGAACGAAACTGAAAAAAACCGAAATAATCGCGCGTTTGTTGTAAAGAAAACGAAATACACAGACACGACGGCTAAGAAGAGAAGAATGAAAAAGAAAGCAAATGAGATAAGAGGACGAGACGGTGGGGGTGCCGCGTGTGTGTTACTGGGTGTGTATCATCCGTGTAGAGAGTTTGTTATGTACGCTGATATTATTATCATTACTCCCTCCCTGTATTACCCCAGTCAGTATACGATGGCGTGCAAGGACTTGAACAACTTGAACCATGACATTGCTTTCATGAAAAGAAGGGAGGAGAAGACAAAAAGAGAAAAAATGGAGATAAACGAGATAACAAGTAGGAAAGGCAATCTTTTTGTAAAGAAGGAGCCGCCGTTGTATACAAGCATAAGTTTTTGTGACACTGTCTATACAGTGCACGGTCAAAGGAGCAGAAAGAAAGGGAAATGAGATTGATTTTTCAACAGAAAAGGCGGAGAAGTGAAAGAAAAACAGAAAATAGGTGTATGTACATTCTCCAGGCAATGCCATCCTAAATTCAGAGACACACACACAGTGACATTTTACCTACCAAAAGGCCGTGCATGTGTGTCTAGAGTGTGTGTGTGTGTGTGTGGGACTGTGTAGACTGAAGGTCTTTAATGAAATGCGCTATAATGTGCTACCGCGACGACTGCTGTTGCTGTACTAGCAAGTTTCTTTTCTCTCTTCTGCACTGCAGAAAAGGCCGGGAGAGAGAGTCTGGCTAAAAGGAGAAAGCCACAAATATCTTGAAACGTGTCATTAATGGGAACCGCTAGCTCACACGAGCAAAACTACCACCATCATCGTCGCCAATGCATGTGTATAAGATGAAGCTGATGATGACGATGGTACCACCACCGGTCGTCCTCCATTCAACCTACGTATGTAGTAACAACCTCAACTTAACATCGCATTGCAAAAAAAGCCTGTGAGCGAGCAGCCAGCGCAAAAAAAGACCAAGCACAAAAATACTGACTGTTTTGTGTCCCTTTTACTTTTCCTAGTCTTTGTTCCATATCGTTCTCTCATACTTAAACTATTCATACATTTCCCGGAGAAAAGAAAAACAGAAGCGCCGGGTTCTTTAGCTTAAAAAAGAGACTTGTTTTGCTTTCAGAGGGTTTAAACAATGGGCACATATGAGCCCCTTTCTAAAACAACTTTTCCTGGAAATATTAGAGTAAGCCAGTCTTAGATGCATATTATGCACAGTTGTTATATTTTAAAATGTTATGTCATGTGCGATGCAATACAAAAGATGCTTAAACTCATTATTCATTCCCTTTGACCGGAATGATCCCATCCCTCTCTTAAAAACATATAGAACCTTCATACCACCACCATATTATCCCTGTTTTCCAAGACCAAGACTGCCACCCGAGATGGATACAATATACAGTTCCTGTATCCTTTCGCTTTTGTGGTGTGTGTGCGATGTGCAACAAGGAAAGGGGAGACACGGTTTTGTACGAAGAAGAAAAACGAGAAAAGTGCATAACCATTCTTTTTTGCCCGTAGCCACATAAAAACGAGAATAGGTAGACAAACACAGGAAACGAGAATGGGTTGTAGGTTGAATACACTCGGTCGCACTCACTAGTTTGGACAATTTGAAGAGAATCATGGTGCGGTTGTTCTTCTGGTACTACCAGAGAGAGACTAGCAAGCTGGTGTAAAAGCAAATAAAAAATATTTTTGGTCCAACAAGAACGGCTTTGTAGAATCTCACGTTTGTTTGAAACACACGGTAGAAAAGTATAGTATAAATTCAATCCTGGGTGCAAATGTGTAAGTGGTGCCTATTGCGTACCGGAGGAGTTCTCGTGTTCTTATGTACATAAAGGGTATAAATAAGGAAAGAGGAAGCCGGGGCTTTTTGGTTTGGTTTGTGTCTGTCTACCCGGTTGTCTGTTTGTTACAGTGGCGGCGACATGGTTTGAATGCATGCAAACTTTAAAAAAAAACTGTGATACGTGTGCGTAGGTCGTTGTGGCTTGGAACCCTTCTGTCAGGAGAAAAGAGAAAAAAAGTATCAAGAAGAAAGGGTTACGGTTACACTAACAACAACGACGGCATTCTCAAACATGGAGGAACAGTACATCACACAGGATGAGAGGAAAATTGAGAAGGATCATGATGACGACGGTAATAGTAGTGGCAATATAGATGGTAGCCCGACACTCCGAAAAGTACTCGAGACTAGGTGAAAAATAAGAAAAACGGTTTTCTAATGCTACCACCATCGACCCAACTAAAGAATAAAAAAAAAGTGGGAGCTATATGTATGTAACACGTCTTGACCTGGAAAGCGAACACGTCCTCCAGGGAATTTTTTCAGAGTAAGAAGAGAAAAAGGGAATGGAAAAGCAAAAATGAGTGGTAAAAGAAGAAAATATGAGAAAGAGTTTAACTCCCTCTTGTTTTTCGTGTACTTTTTTTGGAAATGGTTTGTGTGTGTGTATACTTATGTACTCTTGCACAGAGATACAGATACTAAACATGTCGCTTGTTTTACTTAAATGCTAAGCACCACTTGAACCTCACCCAACAGCTGGTGAATTTCATCGCGGTGTGGCAAGTGGTTTCGTTTCTTTGTAAAGTATTTTCTAAACTTCTCATTTCCGTTTACCACTCCTGTATATGTTGTCCGTAAGACCAAAATTTATGGATACTTGCACACTTTCTCCGTGTTTGGAGCGCAGTTTGTAGCTGTCATTATTACCCGCACAAAAACTCCATAAAAAGGCCGTATATTCCCAGAAATGAATAACAAGGTGATAATATCACGGAAAAGGAGTGAAAATGAAATACTGGGAAGTGCAAGTATGCATGTGTGTATGTGTGCGTGTTTGATTTGGTGGCGAGTACGGAGAATACCTTTTTCCGCTTAGGGTACAGAGCGTATCACAAGCTTGTCTTTCAGCGTTGGAAGCTTCCAAATTGAGTAACAATTCAATAAAATTTACCGCTGCAGCATGTACGCCTACATACATACGCCCACAATTAATTTTTACACTTGGCTTCATATCGGGCTTGTTTGCAAACGCAGCCATGTTGAAACCTTCCTGCTGGTGACCCAAATCGATTATGTTTATTAGAAAAGCTGATGAAAAGGTTGGGGTATAAATATCAGCACTATTTACTGGTTTTAACCTGAATAGTTTGTGTCGATTTCTCAGAAAAAAATATCGTCCACTGTGATGCCACATTAAATGTGCATAGATACACACAATATGCAATACTAGTCTACCATATTGGCCGTTAAAACCATTTTCTCTCTTTCTCTCAGTCAATCCTACACATTGACCCAATATCTAGTTTTCTCAAATTAGCACGTATTCTCAGAGTTGTTCATGTAAAAACCAAAGCTAACAAGTAACAACTATTGGAATAATTGTTTCCAAATGCCAAAGCTGCTTCAATTTTACCTTTGATGCTACATGTGAAGTAGTATGGTCCTCTGACATTTAACGGTTACACTTTATTAACAATTATTTCGAAGTACAATTTATTAACAATTCTCTTTTTACAGTATTTCCTTTTCGTTTGTTCCTGAACTATGCTATACGCTTTATACGTTGCGATAAATATTGCATGCCTTTACAAAACGGGCCAAAAACCATTGTTGTTGGCACAAGGGTGAACAATAGAAATGTCTCAGGAACCAAGAACAATGACAACGTACTTCATTTATCACACAATGGTGTTTTTAAGAGAGAGCGAGAGTGGAAGTAGGTAGGTCTTTTGTAGATTGTAACATAATCATCGAATCAAAGTCCTATTCAGGGAGAGAGCAGAGCAGAACAAGGATATATTGTTCAATTTCCGTTTGGTTCCTTTCTCTCGTTTTCAATTTATTTTTTTAAGTGTCGTTCTGATGATATGACCGTCCCCCTTCCTTCCTCCGACAAAACTGTATTCTTGAGTTACAACGGCTGCAGAAAAAGGTAAATATGAGACAGCTTATGAAAGAGATAAGTAAGTTGTACCAGCAGCGAGAAAGTATAAACGAACGCGAGGAGTGAACATAACCAGCTGAAGTGGCAAATCAATTCGATGATTTCGTTTTGCATTTCCTTTAATCTTTACTCCGTTGTCTTTTAAAATAACACTTAATCAGCAAAAAATCCCTGGGTTTACTCTTTCACACATTCTCAAATCCCATTTCATCTCCAGCATTTTATCAAGTTTTTTTCTTCAGAGGAGCGCATAAATTATTATGGGGACCGTATATTGAAGGAATATTGTTTCACATCATTTCACTACCTACCTACAAATACAGACGGGAAGCATGAGAAATAGGACAGAGATGAAAAGACAATTTCAAGAGGAACTACTTGTACTAAAAAACCATCTGGAGTGTGACGAATAGCTCAATAAAATGAAAATGTAGCAGTGGAAGCCAGTTTTTTTGTAGGGCGAATAATATAACGGAGAACAAATGGCACGAATCGAATCCGATTCCTTCTCCTTTGACATAATAAATCTGATAGTTTTAAAACACGTATTTCCCAAAATATAAAAAGTAGTGGAGAAAATTGAAGCTGAATTTTAGTGCGACATCACAAGATAGTTCACCTTCATTACTCCTCGAATGGCTTTTTTCAGTACTTCAATCCCATTCTTTTACGATAATTTCAGCGTACATGTACGTACGAGCGTATTATTCGTTGCATGAATTTTATATTCTGAGTTTTCTGCCTCATGAGTTTCAATGCACTCGTACGGAAGTACGTAACAGAATTAAATGCATTTCAAATGCAAATTTACCCCCGTCAGGCAAGAGCGAGAGTGGAAAACATTCATTCATTCCAGCATAGTCAAAAGTACAGATTGAGAGGTTGATAAAGTGTGCGTACATTTCATAAAAGATGCATAAGGGACGATTAAGTATCTCATAAAGAAATTGACAACTTTCATTTCATTTCATGACAGCCCTGAGCTGTGCTTGCGTATGCGTACAGAATAATAATCCGGACGGGTTACAGTTTTATTCGTATTTCAGGTTCGTTTACGATTTTCTTTGGTTATAAATTCTGACAGTTGAGCTGGAAAAATATGAATCGAAATAAAAGCAGATTGAAATAAAAGTAGGACGCAGTCAGATGAATAAACGGTAAAAATAGTAAAAATGATACTGCTGGAAGTGCTGGATGCTTCTTCTATGAGATTAATTGCAATTTAGTTTGATTGTGAAAGGCATTTCCAGAAAGTCTTTTTGCGTTAGCAAAAGTTTGGAATTGCTGCTTTCTGGTGGGTGGGTGTACGCGGGTAAGTGACTTGTGACCGATGATGTTTTGATGACTTTATGTATGCTGGTGCTGTGTAAAGAATCTTATTGTAGGTAGAAAGCGAGCAGTGATCCGTCACCGTAGGCAGCGCATCCATCTCTGTCTGTCCTTTATTACAACGACGTTGTGGTGGGTAAATAGAACGCAAGCAGTTCAATGAAATGTACAAGCGCGCACCAAGCGTAATTCAGAAGCCCAAGTACTTACTGCCTGGAAAGGCAATCACAATCAGAAACAAACCTACTATTTTGTTTGCTCCAGGAAAAGCGCAAGCTAGCAGGGAAAAGTGAACGGAAATGGGTAAAAGGCAGAAAAGAGACAGAAAAATCATTGATTTATTGACCTGTTGCAGAATGCATCATTGAGGCGGTGAGATGCGCCGAACTGGAGGCCGGTTCCAAATCCTTTTTTGCGATGAGAAAAGCCATTCGGGAGCGACATGAGTTTTCGTCCTCAAACAGAAACATCTTTTCTCCAGGACAGGCACGCCGTGTGAGGCAAACACACTGTCCCTCAGGGTCAACCACACATCCGTATTGATCCTGAAGCTGTCCGCATCTCCCCACCCCTGCAAAAAGAATCGACCAACAACAGCAAAAATTAACTTTTTTACATTACAACTCCTACCCACCCACAGACAGGAATGGATACAACCCTGGAAAAAATCGAATTAAGCTTAGTTTATTTTGGAGGGCAGGACAAGGTAAAAAGTGCTGAACAAAAACAACTTTTTTCAATTTGCGGACGACAAGGAAATAAACGAGCACACAAACACAAACATGCAACAAAATGTAAATGTTAGGTGGGAGCTTTTGCTGAGCACAGGTATTTTGTGTGATCTCAATAACTAATCCTTGCGGTCCACCAACACACAACAACAGAGTTTGGTCTGGGATATAGTACACAATTGGGAAGGAGGATGGAAGAGAACAACGAAAACGCATTTCGATTTCCCCAAAAAGTCTTTTAATCCGACAAGGCTTTGTAAAAAAATATGTATATTATGGTAAGGTAAGGTATAGGTGTTTTGCGTAGGTTGTTTTTCTCTTTGATAATGGCACGTACTAGAGCAAGTTCCCTCCTGAGTTAAAAGGGGAGTTGCAGTGGTCGAGTTGATGTCTGTGAGTGCAATCGTGTGCTGCTCATCATTCAGTTGACAGTGTAGTCCAAAAGCACAAGTGCCACGGGCTCCACCACACGGCTCATTTTCCCCTCTCGCACAAACCAGGCAGCAACGACACATGTCAAAAGTGACACCATGTCGACATTCTTCCGCTCTTAGGTGCTCACAACTACCGTCACAAACACACTTCACCACTTCCCTACCACTACGGCTTGACGAACTGCTACTCCCATCATCCACTTCGATAACAGATTCTTCTACATTATCGTCCTGCTGCTGGGTTGGGTCATCATCCCCACTTTCACTACCACTGTTGCCCTCATACGCGTCTCCTAAACTGTACGCCTCCGTAAAAGCGTTAGAACAATAGCACGACAGGGATAATAACACTAAAAGAGACACCAAAAATGACGATTTATGTCGAAATATTGAACGTAAAATCACTGATGATGCCATTGTCTTGTCTGTTTTTCAAAATCCCAACTATCAATTACAAACCGCGTTTTCAGTTTTCCCACAATACACTGTTTATATTTACTGATATTATTCGACCATGTCAAGAAAATAGGCCAAGTTCTTGGTAGAGACCAAGCTTGCTATTGACATAGATAGAAGTCATATGTACAAGCAGTGAACTTAACTTTTCCATTTTTCTAGGGCAATGTGCAACATTCTCTCGCCGACTTTCACTCTGGTTCTTTATATCGACCCAAGGCGTTTTGTATATGATATTCTACCTTAAAAATAACCTTGATGAATGGTGGGCTTGATTTAGTTATGACAATACCAGAAAACAAAAAATTGACACGAACAAGCAACTTGACTTTCAATTAATTTTTAGCAATACACCACCACCACCCGCTTCCCGGCATAAGAAGAGGGAGAGTTTTGTAAGCTGAGTAAAAACAAACAACGAGCGTACTATTGCATGAGACGCGCACTCGGCAAAAGTCAAGCAAAGACTGAAAGTTTGTATGGTGAAAGGCAGCTCTTTCACCTCTCTTGGCTCCGCACCAACAACAGTTCCAGCAGCAGTTTAGTAATATGTGATTGTAAAAGCGTAGAAGCCGTGCCGTAGTAGCTAGGTACTTTACTTTGGTAACAAAAGCAAAAATATCAGCGCGGATATTATGTGTGCTTTGTACAGGTTCGGTTGAGCTTGCTATTTAAGTTTTTGGTGTTGGTGTGAGGCGTCAGCAACAGCAGTAGTGGCAGGAGGGCCGCCAGAAGAGATGAGATGGGGAATCCAAACCAGGCGGTAGGCACAAAAACTGAAAGAAGAGCTTTACTAAAACTTTAAGCTTCTTTCTCCAACATTTCCTGACGTAACGCTATAGCTACTCATTTGCAGGAAAGTTTTAAAACGTACTTAACGTGCAAACCCATAAAATTACAAAGAATGCCCAACAACTAAGCAGCCGAGTATACATTTTCTCATCCTGTAATAATTATAATTATTAGAATTCACTACGCAGTCAGCAGTAAGCACTAAAATAAAATTAAAAGCGCTAAACAATATAACAAAAATTTTGCTGCATCCAGCAGACACTATAGTATTTACCTTCCATTGTGATCTCGATCACCACACAAACACAGAGAACTATTTAAAATAAAGTGCAAAGACAATTGTGCCTCTCATGAGGTCTAAATACACTTTCCATAATTGCTAGATATTTTGTTACTGTAACAGTCACTGTGTATCTATCTTGCATTTCACGTATCCTTGCTCCAGAAACACTTAATTATTATCATTATTCGTTAAAGTTAAAATTATATGTAGCACATATATTTAGGTAATAAATGTAGAGAAGCACGACACGTAATATCACAGTTTACATAACAGAAAGTTTTAACGAGACAAAATGGTGTTTTGAATATGTAGATATAAACAATAAAGGTACAAACTGGAGTATCAGATCACAAACATAATTTATTCGAAACCAAATCTAAAAGAGGAGGATACACCGTGGAAAGAGATGATGTAATCAAACGTTCTTCTTCCTTCTGGCGTCGAAATTCCAAGCTTCCAACCCTCAATCAATGCACTAACGTTTTCGATAAAACCCAAAGATGACTTCAGTTCGAATTTGGCATTTTGTACAAATGACCTAAAAACAACGTCAAAAATATCAACGTCAGTTTGTATCAGTAGCGCATTCTACTAATGCTTTCCCAACATTTCCTTTTATAATGTTTGCATGTTTTGTCCTATTTTGATGCAAGTTTTTATCTCTCATACATATTTCTGTGATCAATTATTGATGTCAGCGCGCGGAAAAAGGAAAAAATTGCTTTTGAACGGACAACAACGTAAAAGCGAAATTCAATGTTCCCCATATGTATGCATATTGTGGTGTGGGGGGCGTGTGGCTCAGCTGTTTTAAAATACGCCATGATGGTTGTTTTCGATGTAACATGATCCCATTATTCCATATTTCCAATTTCTTCTACAGTTATTTACCTCAAGAGTCTCTCCACTGATCCTATTACGGTCCCTTCACGTCTGCATTCTGCACTGCCTATCATGGAGCAAATGGGGTAGTTTTATCCTTGAAGCTACCGACACAGACAGACGAAACCACACTTTGCTACCACTCACTCCACTACTCCCACACGGTCTCTTTGTACGTATCAAATTGAAGTTTTCAAATTCTGAAGGATGCAGTGGTGGATGGATGGATTTGCGTTACGTCGAATGTCGATCTCTCCCCCTTTGGTGAAAATGATACGTATTGATTTTGATCACTGATCGTACTCAACAGAGGCAGAGGTGCATCTTTACAAGCCCTGGCGTTTTCCCCAGGACTTCCATTTTCAGTTTAAACCAATTCTCCTTCCCCCTCGACATTGACATGTTACCTTCTTGATATTTTGAGATTTTTACATAAAATAGAGAATTTACTCATTCCTGCTCTTTCTACTTTCCACGTATCCCTCCATTATTTTTTGTGAGCATTAATCCCAAGGGATACTTTCTTCAAAAGTGCTGCTCTCACTTCACTCTGCTCAGTCCCAATGAATATTCCATTTTGAATCATCAGAATCTGTTCCCTTGTGAACATTACGTGTATCATGTATATGTATGTATTTATTACGGTAGTCGCTAGTGCTCTTGGAAATACAGGCTTTCACCAAGGGTAACATCGATAGGGCCGTCATCATGATAAGCATGTACGCAGATCGTACAAGACATTCTTCTTTGCAAGCTAAACTGAAGAGATTTTTTGGAGTAAGACACCATTCGGCATTGCTTGGAAAGGTTTCTCTGTGTTAATTTTTACATTTTGTCTTCATAATGAAGACGATGTCGTCCATGTGAAGTTATTTTAGGTGGAAATACATAAAGTACTCAGAAAAATAATAGAAGGACCGTAACTTTTCCCCGATTTTTTTAGACTTTAGAGTAGAAACGAGAGAATATTTTTTCTCTATCCTCTTCCCTTGTCTTCTTAAGCTTTTTAATCCTGTGATGCTCTTTAAGTTGATCACTCTACGACTATTTTGGCTTCAGTTGAAGGTAGTTGGACGGGCCTACTAAAATCTAACGTCTTCTTTGTGTATTTTTGTAAGGAAATGACTCCCACCGGCTTCCGTACTTTTTCCAAAGAGGAAGCCATAACACGGCAGCAACTATGTGTGTAAAATGGTGATAGTGATCGTTGTTGTGAATGGGTGTGAGCAAGGGAAGAGGTAAAGCTAGATAAAGCCAAAGAAGAACACGATGATGATGATAGGTTAGGGTAAAACCTACTACAGTAAAGGTGATGACAGGGAAGCCGAATGATTACAAAAGAAAGGTGATGATTATGATGATACTAGAAGCAGGAGATAGTTGCAGTTGTGATGATAATCACAGCCATCATGACAGAATGATGATGATCATCATTACTTTCTTTTTTTGGTGAAAGGAGAGAGTAGCAATCACTGGAGGAGGTGGATGATGACAACGAGCACTCGGAGGACGACGGGTGGTGCTGATACTGAGACCTGAAGACGATTATGACAATGACGGCAATGGGCTTGTTGTCGCTGTCATCACCATCTACAAAAAAAGTATAAAAGCAGATTATTATTATTGTACGTTTATGCAACACAAAAGAAGGGAAAAGTTTCAAGGGGAACGAAACCACTTTTCTAGAAGCGCTTGTGTGTGTGTGAATAAAAACCTTTTCCAAGCAAAGTTTTTTTTGTGTAGTTCTGTTTCTCCCCTCACCTTTTCCTAGAAGAAATAGCAAACTGTGGAGGTCCAAATGGAAGTAGTTAATGTATGTAAAAACGTGTTTCGTATTCCTACATTCCCATTCTTTCCCTCCCAATGTAACTGCATAATAAACGATGATATTGTTGATTATGCAAGATGCAGTTATTGCTATTTCTTTCAGCCTGACTGTTTATTCTTATTCCGCTCTACAAAGTCAGAAAAGGCTACTTGTGTTGTGTTAGAGCGAAAGTGTTAAAGGAAGAATCATTATTCGTTTCCTTTCCCCCAAGTTGTGCATACAAATGTGCGCTTGAACATGTGTACAAACTTGTCGTTACGATTTTAACAAGGAAAAGTTTGTTTCATAAAGATAAGAACTAAAGGATTGAAGAAAACTGTTTACTGTGTAATAAATATACATGCGTAAACGGCAAGTTGAGTTCTGCTGTCGCGTTGGCAGAGATAAATAGATACGAGGACTGTACGAAACGACAGTCTTGCAGTTTGTACATTTCTCTGGTAGACGTCCAAGCTTTCAAGCTTCATCAACATTTTTTCTCTTTGACTTGCAGACTTTGAGAAAACTGTGAGTGCAGCACTACTGTGTACTTGTTAGGCTTGTTGCGCTACGATAGTATAATGGGGGAAAACTCTGAAGACTCATGTAGATTTTTGTTTGACGAAAGTAAACGGTAGTTGTGAAAGCAGAACGAGACATTTGTTTTCTTGAATGTCTCGTATGATTAGCATTAAAAGCGAACACGAGAAAGAATCAGTTTTCATTCTCAGAGGGCGAAGCCTATACAAGATAGTGGTTCAAAAATGGTAATGATAATGATGAAGGCCCATCTTTACGCCATACCCCTTCCTTTTGCACTGCATGCAAATTGGAAGAAAGTGCTTTTTGCTTCCTTGTTCATCTCCTTTGGTTCAACTCTTCCTCTGTATCTGTGCATTCCTTCAAATTTTACAACCAATCGAATCGATTTGAGGAATTTTTCATGTGATTCGACAATCTTTCTAGTGCTACTACTACTACTACAACTACTATGACTACTCATTCATTCCCTCTGAGGAACCTACGCACATACACACACGAAAGAGAAGAGGGAGAAATGGAGAAAGTGAAATGGATGTGCTGATCAAAAATAACGACTTTGCTTGCCAATTCAATGTGATGTGATGTGAAAAAAGAGAAATAGTATGGCCGTAATGGAAACACAAGTGGTCTTGTTGGATATACGCATTATGGGATGCTATAAAAAGAAACTTTGGTTTGAAAAGGAGATGGAGAGAAAAGAGGGAAATGTGAAGTAGTGGCAAAGCAAAGCAGAAAGTTTCTCCTCTTTTCGTACGCAAAACAAGTCCCTAAAGAAACATAAAAATAAAAAAATATACATACTTTACCAAACTCACTTTACACAAACATTCCAGGAGAGGGTGTATAACCGAGTGTATCTCTGCAGTAGTATATGGCTGTATAGCGACCTATTTATATACTGATGTTTGCTAACTGAATGGATTGAAGAAAAAACGGAAAGGGCTAGAACGGCTGATGATATGCTGATATCAGAACGCATTTCCTGCTGGACCTACTCTCTCGTTTTGCTACCGATATAATGCACGTAATACGTTATATTATATACCGTTTGTGCGTAGCTTCAATGAAAACATGCGTACGTCCGTTGATTTCCTCTTGCGTCTCTGCGACATTACTTCAGTCATTCTTACGTGAGTAAACCAAGTGGCAAGTTGGCGTTCTCTTCATCCACCTTCGTTGGAAGGGAAAATATTTTTTGCGTTTGCAGAGTCCTGATAGAAAGCATTTTTGTGTGTAGTCAATATGTGCCGCAGTACTATTTATTTTGTAATCTTCGCATTTGTTTTCATACCCAAGAACATACGTCTATTTCCTGGTCGTTTGCATCAAATATGCCATTCTGTTTGCCTGAAGCAACGGGAACGAAAGAAAAGGGGTACAAATTCTGGTATTATCTTTGTCGACTGTAGTAAGAATGCAGATAAACGGAAATACAATCCAGTATTATGTCGCTCTGTATGTTTGTTTGTCATCTCTATGACAAGTTGTGAAGCAAGAAACGCATTTTTTTCTCCTTTTTTGTCATCATATGGAAGATCCTTTTTATTTTTTATAGCATTCAATACATTGACGGGGAAAGCTGCTGCTGTTATGGTAATATAACAAAGGGCGAAAACGAAGTGGAGGGAGAGAAGCAGGAATGGGCAAGAAATGAAAACTATCATCATTTTAGTAACACAAGATGACGATGAGTCAGAGGGGAATATTTCAAATGTAAGCTGGTTTGTACATGTATGTTCATATGTGATTGAGTGAGTCGATCGAAAAAAGGAAAACTTTCATTTCCTGTTGTGTCATGACTGATAGTTCCATACAATATTTTTTAAACAAACCGTTGATAAAGGAGAACTTGGAGAGAATGTCAACGTAAAGAATCTCTTCGTATATTTATAGCAACTACAAAGAACCAAACAAACATATGCAAACGAGATTCGAATTCACCAGCAGTTGTCGTCCGCGTCCACCCGTCTTCCCATTTGCTCCAGAAAATGTTCTAGAAGAAACCCCGTTTTTTTCTTTACGTTGACTTCTACTGTCATTTTATTTTAATGAATCATGCAACAGATGTACAAACTATCATCATCTTTGTCGTCGTCTCCATCGTCAGAGTTGAATTTAAATCAAAGGGAGATTCAGGAAATTTATTATTTTCAGCTTTATCCACGTTATGATGTTCCACATTTTCTTTTAAAAAATATTCGTCTCCTTGGGATAACGGCATCACAGAAGAAAATAGGGGGTTGGTAAAAAAACATTTCTGTTTCACAGGAAAGTAAATGATTTTTTTACCATGTATGCATACGACATGTATGTCCAGGGTTGAAATACATCATATCATGTAAGATTTACAACGATAAGCAGAAATGTTGAGATTAGAGTGTCGTCATTTTCCCCCCAACAAATATCCGTTTGTTCTCTGCGTAATGTAAAGCTTTAGTCAGGGATTTTAAAATCGTCTTGTATAAATATTACATTTAGTTTTGAAGTTTCCACAACAGACTCCCCTCTTGTTCTTCTCTACGATATTAAACATATTTTTTTCTATTTTTCTTCAAAATTTCGTGACTACTTTTTTAAAAGAGTTTATTTGCAAAGAGAGGGTGGTGAAACGATCTATTACTTGTTCAAATATTTACACAAAGTACTACCTCCTTAAAAGCTTTTATATAAACATGATTTTCATCTTGCCCCGTATCGCCATTTATAATGTTAAATCATCCTCATCACCATCGACATAACATTATGTTTGTCTTTATGCCTGTGCTACTGCTGTGTATGTGCTTTGTCCCGTGGGACAAGGTTTTTCGCTTTGTTGATGTTTGTAGATTGGATTGTATTGATATTGATACATCAAGAAGGAGTGTTTTCCTTTCTTCTTTTATCCTATAACAAAAAGTGTATATATACTATATAATGATAGATTTTCCTAGAAAGGAAATAATTATGCCTGCTTATGGTCAACAACAAAAGCAAATATAGACAGCAGAGAGGTGGATAAAGCGGAGTAGTGGAGGGAGTTAAGATCTGGAGATATATACACATTAATACGATTACCTAACTGTGAGGAGGAATAACCTTGTTGATATTCTCAGCACACAAATCCTCTTCCGCCCCAGTTATCATGGTACATTAACAATAATTTGTGTGTAAGCTGTGTCTTTGAAATAGTATATTAGCAAGAGGGTTTCATAAACAGTTACGTGACGTTATGGTGAGCCTCCCTAAAAGAACATGCCATGCTACCTGCAGCGTGCTGTTTTAGTCGTTTCAAGTTTTCTTGAAAAGAGATTTTAGAAAGATGAAAAGAAAAATGTAAATATGTGAGAGGTAATTGCCTTTCAGGTTAACATGAAGTCGTTTCTATTTACAAAGAAAAAGGGTTTCTTAAGTTCAAGAAAGGTAAACATGCTGAACTGACAGAGTACATTATTATTTTGCAAAGAAATGAAAACAAACTTTTGCGATTGATTTCAATCTGCGTTTGCGAAAATTCTCAACAACAAAAGAGGAAGTAGACGGGGCTGTTATCAGGTAAAGTCAATAGATTGAGTGAGTTAATGTATGCAAACAGGTGTAGTAGGTATATATATGTTATGGAAATCAGTAAATACATGTACCTAAATACACACGTTTGTGGTGAATCATTTTGTTGTCCCACGAGTCACAAACAGTTGAGTATGACTCTTTTTTAAAAATGTGATTGACTTTTGCGTTTGCAAAGTCATTATACGAACAAAAAATGACTGGCAGCCGTAAAAGGATAGAAAGGAAATCAATTTCATGTATTTCATGCCTGAATTTTGAAAGCTGAGGTTATTTTATATGCCTTCTAACAAATGTCGCCTTCGACAAAGAACAACACGAGCGCTATAGGACTTCTACAAAGGGCCGTCAACGGTATAGTTACAAGTTATATGCAGAGTAAAGGTTTATAGATAGTTCAACGGTTATTATTACTACATTGTTTAGAATGACAGACTACAAAGCGAATTGACATTGAAAACATAAACTTTTTAACACAAGTGTAAGTGTATCTCATTAAAAGTGATTCCTACTTCAAAAACTGTAATCAAAACGTCCTTGAAGCATCAATGTTGAGATAACCAGCTGGCATTTGTGCTGTACTGTACTTCATAGAAAAGCGTCATATCGAATTCCATGTAATTTTGTTGTTAAATTGTAGATAAAAGCAAAAATCCATATCGTACAGAGTTTATTTGCACGTAGAAAGCGTTTTACTGGTAATATGCATTTTTTGAAGCCGTATAGCTTTACTGATACCGTGATACCAAAATGTTATCAGAAACGGATATGTGGAACCTGTACTTGCTATTTTTTTTATATTAAGGTCACAAGTATTAGGATGAGGCAGGGCCGTACCTACAATGGAGAGACGTGGAGAGAACTTTCCAGGCCGGACCAAAATAAGGGCCGTACCATCAAAAGGCTGTGCCTACAAAAAGCAGTACCTTTCAAATACTGTACAAGCAGAATACCGTCCGAGCAAAAGACCGTATGAACATAAAGGTCGTAATAAAAAAGATCTTAGGCCAGCAAAAATTGTACCTTTAGACGGCCGTATCAGCAAATGGCCGTACCAGCGATAAGTCAAACCAGTAAAAGGCCGTACCAGCAAGAGATCGCTTATAAACAATAAAGAATCTAATGAAACTATGCTGAGTCGACAGTGCCTATAAAAAAATAACTACCCCTGAGTTTGAATGATGTTGCTTTTGCTGAAAATTTATTAGTTCTAAATCATTAATGCATTTAGTTTACATGACATATTAATATTTTAACAGAAGGTTGCTATCAGAAACAGGTTGAACAAAATAATTTTGGGAAGCAATGCGCGAAAGGCATCAATTTATGGAGACCATTTCTGCGAAAACAAAATGTATTAGCTTAGTGTAAATAGTTTAAATCAGTACAGTTGTAATGAACGTTTGCGATTTTACAATTTAGAAGAGTTTGACAAGAAGAACACGGAAGATAAAATTACTAGAGAATTAATTAATTTTTGTTAGACAAAGCGTAAACACGAAAGATAATACTTCTCAAAAGTAAGTTCTAATAAGAACGAGGAAGTTTATAAATGAAAAGGTGAACTCGTGTAGAAGAAAAACTCTTTGTCAAAGAATTGTTTTATACCAGGCATAGCTTTAACTTTAAATAGTCACTTTATAAGGCGGCGGGGGTCAAACTTTTAAATTATCAACTAGACACATGCTTGCGTGGTCAAAAATGGTCATACGAGGAAAACCAAAATTGGCATATCGTTAATTAGAGGCATTAAGGTTTACCAAATTGAATGGGTAATATGATCCACATATGCATTAACCGTTAATGGTAGTTAATGATAAATAACGGTTAATAACCGTTAAAGACCATTTTTGACGACGGTCATGGTCATTAATATTGATAACTGCGGTTTTTACCATGCCCGCTTTATACGTGAAAATAAGATGTATTTGAAAAGCGAGTTTACATCAAATTAACTTTCTGTAAAACTAAATTTCGAATGTCATGGATTGCAGAGAAAGAGTGATATCTAAAAACGCTTAAGTGTCAAACTTAGTTGAATGTGCCTAGAGAAAGTTAAAATGCAGAAAGAAAGTTTGCGAAAAAATGTACAATAGTATATTCCAATCTAACGCAAAGAGGCCGATCCGTTACTAAACTCTCCAGGCCGGACTTTTGCTAGGTACGGCACTGGGATGAGGGAATATATTAAACCAAAGAGGAGGTGTAACTTATTGGATAGAAAAATTATTACAAACGGTAAAGATGAATTGATCAAAGGATTAGATTTACTCCATGATATGAAAGTAGAAAAGCAATAATAGGATTAAATGAAAGTAGCATGAAAATTAGATTAAATGAAATATACACGTGGTATATTCTTTGTACACAGAGTATTTTCTACATTTTTCGCTACTTTAGCTGTATTCAAACCTTAAGAAACAAACAATAGTAAAAAATGAATCCAGCTGTTTTTGAGAGTTTATTTTTGCTTACTATGAAAACGAACACACACGCAATTGAAAATTAGGTATATAAAACTTTCGCTTCAATGTTCCACTGTATACTTTTACCTTCAACTAACACAAGTATGAATAACTCAATTTACTTTCAAACATTTCACTATGTTTAAGTCTTAGAGTCTGTTTACACCGATAATATAAAAAGAATCAAAAGGGATTTCTCCCAGAAAAAAAACTACCATTTTGTGCTTTATCCCTTTTGGCAAATATTGCTAAACAAGGTTTTTATGAGACGAGCCAATCCGTTTTGTAGTTGCTCTCCGAGGTACGGTAGCAGAAATGAAATATCCTTTTTCATACAGATGAATGAATGCTTGATTGCTTACAAGGTGGTGAAAGTCGATAAGAAAAGGAACCAACTTGTGTCAGTGTAAAATGCACACCCCATACTGTGGAGTCTATATAGAATAAACCCCATACAACTGAGAAGTCTAAATATCATTTTCTGAAACTTTTGTAGACCAGGCCCCCATAAAACATTCAGGTTTTCAATATAAACTCAATATAAACTAATAATATTTCCTATTGACCAGGAGTATAATACAGACACAAGGTCCAGTGTGAGTGACAATGATACTTCGCCACTGTTATCCTCCTTTTAGCCTTGGAAAAGAAGTGAGTGACACCTGGCGACAACAACTTATGAACAACTACTCAAACGTATATTACGGAGCAGCATCAAATTTTAAATGGGAAAATTTCAGTTTGTTTTATTTACTTTTATGCGAAAACGCAACTGTCGGTGGTGCTGCCCCCTGGAAGTTTTTTTACTTTTAGTACTTTAAAACTAGTCAACCATGTCTAAGTCTCCCACCCCCACCGGTAAGCTTTCGTCAACAACACTTTGGTAGTTTGGAAATGATGACCGTTTGTAATCTCGTAGCGCCTTTCGGGCTTTTAACTTTTTCGTCCTTGGTCTCGCATTTTGACTTGTTTTGAAACCGCGCCTTTAGATCATAAACGTGTGTGGTATTACCTATTATATATTATCCTCTATAAACTGAAGACAGGGATAAGTCCTATATTTTACTTCGTTTAGAAAGGTGGACGTCTAGCATTACGAACACTATATCCCCTTTCCTCTACTTAAGTGTAAGTTTTGTATAGCGGACGTGGGGAGTAATAATAATAAAATACAAAGCTGCTTCTAGGTGTTATACACACTTAGATTCTTATCACGCCACTCACGCAGTACTCCCCCTTCCAGAGAAAGATGCTCAGTGCTTTTGTCGGGGAAGGTTGTTTTAAAAATAAAGGGGAAACATTTTGCCATTAAACATATTCCATAAGAGTTATCTCATTTCCGCGGTCCTTTCCTTTCTTTTTGTGCGTATCCCATTCCCATCATACCATTTTCATTTTGATCCTCTTTACCTTTTTTGTCCGTGTTTATTGAACGCCTTTTTCCTCAAGACTTACGCAATTGTAAGACGAATGCGTTCCAAGGAGAAAAGAAAAGCTGAAGAGTTACGACAACAATACTTCTCATGGTACGCACACGGTATGGTGCAATTTCTTGCTTCTTTTGAAATCAACTCATCTTGCTGTTTTCGTCCACGAAAACCTGGGCGAGCGAACCCTTTTATGGAAACGGAGTTGTTTGTGCAGTACAACCTTAAAGGTTTTCTTTTGTACTTGTATAAACGCCACACTTACCATTTGCGACAGATTCTACGTTTATCCGTTTCATGGCTTCGAGAAATATTTCGTGGCAATCAAAACAGCCACGCATGGATACAAAAACATCCATCCTTCCAAATTGCATTGCAATAAACGTTTTCCAGTTGATACGATTTTCGACTGCAAGTTGGTTACAGAGTTCCTGCTTGAAAATGGAATTTCAGTTACATATCCATTCTTCCAGAGAGAGCTCTTAAAATATTGTGTCACGGAAATAATACGAGTGACATTATGAAATCACTTTTCCGTGTGGGTGTCTGCTTCATGTTCCCGTGGCTGGGGTTGGAGAAAATATGTGTGTTTGTATGTTTGTTTTTCAGTTGAGTTCCCAAGTTACTCATCTCGCATGATTTTCACAAATGGGTCAATAACGCTACAAGTAACATGAAAAGGAAGATATGTGACGTAAAATAAGCGCATAAAAGATTATTTTCTCCTGTGTCGCTGTGAAGTTTCCTACGGTAGTAGCGTGTTTTCACTATCGCCATAAAAGATGCATTGCTGTAGTCATAACAATATAAGCGTTTTATAAAACGACAGTTGATTTATAATACATACAGTTGACATAGTGTGTTAATGGATCCAGTATCCAGTGTATTTCATGGAAGACTTTACTTGCCTGCTAGATGCAGATCCCCGTGCCCGTGTGAAAGACATAAAAATATTATGTCGTAAGTCATTTTATTGTTCAATGATATTACACTAACACTAATAAAAAAATGCCAGTTTTTTGTTGGAGGTGGACCTAGCAAGCAGGGTTGCCGTAGAGTAGGTGATATTTTATGGATGTGTACGGTAGGTTTAGGGTAATGCAACGAATTTTATACAAACTGTTGTATTTTGCACGAAGATGAACGACATTTCATACGTCAAAGTCACCCTTTTCTGCCGCTACATTATACAGAGCCGACTTTTGTTATTATTATTAGGTATTACTATTGCATGTGAAACATTTTGTTTGTTTTAGGCTGATCTAATTCTAATGTATGAAGTTGGGTGAGCTGGTGAAACGGAACACAAAAGCACGTTGCCCTCCCTTCGCCTTTCTTCCTTCCAGCTTTTTGCTGGCTAAATTTGCATTTTTGTGTTCAGATGCAACTGTGGACAGGAGTTGCCGCTTAATAAAGGATTGTGAGGAAGCCATGTTCGTAGCGTAAAATCTACAGTTGTTGGAACAGAACCAGGAATGTAATATAAAACGAATATACTCGTAATTTAATAAAAGGCTTCAGAGTACAAATTTGTATATATGCCCATTTGAGCGAAAAAATCACATAGAAGACAAAAAACAGTTAAGCTGGTATAAGTCCTGTTACTTGATTTTATGTCTAATCTCCAAAATCATTATTTATTTAGAATCGAAAAGGGTCTTTGAAGATAAGTATCAAACTTACGCTATGTCATGTTTGAAAAGATTAAGTACGTCTATGACATTCTTTAAGATAAATGGTACGGAATTATGGGATAAACAGGCTCTGCCCTAGTCATTTCAATGAACATACAATTTACGTTCATTCTCAGCATTCTAAATAAGTTGCAATTGATTACGTATGGATTGATAATGAAAGATGCGAATATGTCCAGTCTATATAAATATCCAGTTTGTTTGCCTTTACTAAAGCACATCTAGAACGTTGGTTCACAATCGTGTGATTTGCATTCAATTCAATTGTAAAACTAACATGAGTAATATTAAGTATACACGCTACCTACAAGCATGTGTAGCATAACTTCATAACTTGCCAAAACTTGTACCAATTTTATAATTTGTGTTCACAATGACGTGCTTACAAAATTGTGCAGTTGCTACAAATCAATAGATTAGACGTTAAGTAGATAAATTGCTGATTGATTAGTAGAAAAATCGCCAAATATTTATAAGCCCAGTAAGAAAACTTGCTTTTATCACGCAACAGAAGTAGTAATGTTACTAACGCATTTGCCCACAATGCGCGCACCTGTAAAATGTGATTCCAAACAATGACTGACAGTCGTGTAGAACCGTGTGGTGAGTTCAAACTCTGACAACCAGTTGAGTTGAGAGCCTGTCATTGCCAGGAGTTATCTCGACACGTACTATATACATATTTGGAACAGGTGTTTCAGCCAATACAGAAGATAATGAGGAAATGCCCATTCACTTATTAAAACTACTTGTATTCATCATCACATCATAGACCATAAGAGCATCCACCATTTTCCTGATGAAAATGAAATCATGCTAAACAAAAACATACATGTGATACAATATACATACAATAGTGATAATGTGATTTAGTGATAACCGTAAGGATACTGCATGCTGTATGTACGGTCAATTGGACTTGGACAGTTGAACGTATGTGTCGGGAATAAACAGCGCTAGAAATTAACACTTTTGTTGACATTGTTATACAAATAGATAAGCTTTTTTTTAGAGAGAGAGGGAAATTCATATAAAAGTTATCGTCTACCTGGTGCCAACGGGATACGGCATAGGTAAACTATGATAGGTTATAGGTGGCATGTATCACTTTTTTGATAAACAATCATATAAGCAAACGGAACAGAAAGGACGCACGGGATGATAAGACATGGGATGGTTAGTTTCTTAACGGATCGCAAAATTTCTATTCCACGTCTCTGCCGTGAGCAATTTCACTTGGCGCAAATTACCTATAACAAAAGGATTGACATATTCATACATTGTTGCAAAAGACGTGCAAAACTATACACATGTTACTGTTTGTTGTGTTTCCGTAATAGAATATAACTAAGGTTGTAATATATAAGGGCGGATTTAGTAGAAAGTTTACATGTTCTACGTTGACAGATTTTCTTTACTTCTAGTGTAATGATAGTGTAGTAGTAATATCCGGAGATGAGCCACAATTTGGAATACTTGTTGACTCGGCCGGGGGGGTTGAAAATAGCCACACTTGTACGCACTATCATTTTAAAATTTACTATTCCCAACTCGGACATTGATAGCAATATCAAGAACGTGTATACTAACAAAAAGTTCAAGTTAATATGCCTTATTTTAGATATTTGGACTAACGGCAGCAATTTTAAACAGCCATTCATATGCAGAATCTCCCTATACCGAGTTTTACGAGGAGAAGATAAAACCTAGGAATACGACAGTGAGGGTACCTGGTACAGAGCTGGAAGTGATCAACATGACCACTACATTTATATTTCTCGGCATTTCCATTATCTACCTCGCTGCTCATGCTCTCTTCTACGCAATTTGTGAAAGTCGACTGAACAAATTTGTTGTAAAAAGATTTCTTTTTAAAATTTTGTTTGCACAAAAATCATAAAGTACGATTTTAATGGATATTTGTATTTAAAAGTATTGTACAAGCGTGCTATATTTTCCAGGACGTTGCGTTTCACTTATGCGGAGCACTTGTCCTCTTTGCCGGTGGAACAACCCTTATATACTCTGCTGTCTACATAGAACAGACTGGTTGCGCCACTTTTCAATTAGTTTCAGCTGGACCCACTCCAAAGCACCACTTTCCTCCATTACTGTCATTTTTAATGTCACTCCATAACAGGTTCACTTCAACAGATACTTTAAGTACATATTCTGCAACCGTGACGAAGGATAATAAATTTTGTCATTATTTCGGGGAAAAGATTGTTGGGGGAGTAAGTGCTTTGGCATAAGTTTAAAAGCCTACATTTGAAAAAAAAATTAAATGCAGAGACAATACTCCAATCACCACTTTACTTTATAAAAATAATATTATTTTTCTGTCTGTTTGTTTTATTTTTTGCAGTCCCTGAACTTAGTCAATGGCGTGCTGTACGGGTTTTTGGCTTTAGTCATTTATAGCACAGAACTTGACGAGATCTAAGAAAACAAAAATATCCACATGGGAGATAAAACGAAAAAAAAATTATAAAGTAATAGGCAAATAGAGAGCAGTTTAATTTTATTGACATATATAAAGTGCTTTTTATACCCTTTATGATCAGACAAATTAGGTTAAAATGATGACATGAACGAAACGATGCTGAATGTTAATGCGCCATTTTTCCTTATGATCTCATTCACGAATTAAACTTTATTTTGACTCATGTTTCATTTAGTGTAATAATGCCTACTCCAATGTAGTTCTCACTGGTAAATCATTGTGTGAATGTAGACCTTGTAATAAATATTATTGTACATAATGTGTCTTTGGTATAATAACTATATGTATATATCCAGCCATTTTTGTGAAAGTAAAAGCAAACGAGTGTAAAAACGGGAAACGGCGGAGCCATAACTATTACGAGGTTTTCATTTTTTTGTTTGTACTTACCAAATACTTTTCGGGTGTTTGTATCTTCTACTTTTTAAAGTGTTCATTTTTCTAATGATCATTAAATTCTTTCGTATGTCGTAAGTTTATGCGTTTCTCGCATTCGTACATCCACACCACATGGTTGAATCACATGAATCCCGAAATTTTTCCTGCCGGAGAAAAAAATAAACGACACAAGGGCAATAATTTATCTTCTATTTCACTTTACTTGTTTGTGAGAATCCCGTGCTGGCGATAAAGAATGACTGGAAAATTAAGCTAGAAAGATGCTAACTAGAATCTGTGTACCTTAAACCTGTACCATTTTTAAGAAAATTTTATTTAGAATGTAAAATAAGTCTTACAAGTCTTGTTAGCAGCTTCTTGACAATATGTATATGATGTTCAAATGATGTGTTTTAATGATGTGCCAGAGAAAGAAAATATTCATACCTATCCAGTTTATTTATATCATACCATACATTCAACTTTTAGTAATTTTCATATGATCATATCACAATACCGTCAATGGACCTTGATATATGAAAATGTCATATATGCACGTAGGTATAACTCACATATAGTAGAAGTTGTTGTAATACTGTAATGTTGTTGTAGTTGTAATTGGCACACATATTGTGTGCATATAATTGGAAACCATTTAGGGCATGAATTGAAAAAATAACAAGTAGATTCTTTCCATAAATTGTAACATGTGCATATTTTAATTGTTGATAATAGTAACATTTTTGACATTCGTAGTGACAACATTGGCATTGCAGTTGCAACTTCACGTTACGCCACGAAAATTCATAGAAACAATATATTGTGGCAAAATTCAATGCAAAATATATTTAAAAGATCTTAAATAATTAATTTACTATTTACGAACAATAATTCTAGATAAAATAATTCTAGGTCAAATAAATTCTATGTATGACGTGTTCCAAACAAAAGTTATCTATAACTTTTTTTTAATTATCCACTATTAGAGAGGCGTGATGTAGCACTACAAATTTATGAGTAGTACCAGTTCACATCATGTGCAACACTACACTAATAACAAAAACAGTTAATCCTCTTTTCATTTTCATTGCTACCTTTCCTTCTCATGTACAACGTAGGCTGAACAATAGAGGTGTCAAGTACTAGAGACGAACTGCTTCAATTTTCACGTGGATGCTTGAAAATCGCCTATGTTATTAAAATAAGTGGAACTTTGTTTCATTAGAGACAACGCCAACATTTCCACTCTAGATCTTGATACCTCTATTGGCTCAACTACTATTCAAAAGTAGGTCCATGACTCATGAGTAGGGTAGCCGTTTTGCATAATGCGCATAGTTTTGCATAATGCCACAAAATGGGGGTCTCTACCAGGTCATACTTTGTATGTGGACGTTTT
>JAHZNE010006368.1:0-19985 GCA_027744055.1 Callyntrura sp. NNG-2020
AAAGTACGTGTGTACCAAATTTTAGCTCATTTGGGAGTTATTAAAACCTTTACCCCTCACCCATAAAACTTGGTGAACGGGTGTTGGAATAATTAAAAAATATCATTAAAAATTTCAAGTTAAGGTTAGAGAGATAAAATTTTACACGACGAAGGATCATGTGAATGTCCTGTGAAAATTTGGAGGAAATTGGTCAAGCCGTAGGCGATTGGCCTCCTTGCAACTTGCAATACCCACTACCGTCATCATCATTCTATGTTAGCAGTAAAAATCGAAAATCGTTAATATTTCAAAAACGATTGAAGTTAGAGAGCTGAAATTTCGCCCCGAACTGGATAAAGGAGTTGTGCTGTAAAAGTTTCATAGAAACCGGTCCAGTAGTGTAATAGTAGATCTCCAGATAGACTAGACGTACGGACGAAGCCAAATATAAGTAAGGATATGTCACCTGTCACTGTAGATTTTTAAGAATAATGAGCTAATGATTATTTGGAATTTTATCCATCTCCTTCCTATATATAACCTGCTTAAAATGTATTTCAGTTTTTTTAAATATAAGGATATATATATTATGACTAAGAATATAAGATTAATTAGAATGCACATATGTCACTATCGATTTCCTTTATAATTTTTGTGTCAGTTCCATTCCAACCAATGCTAATTCATTAGTTCAATTAAGTATTTTAGGGGTTGAGCCCCTAATCGATTTTTGGTTTTAATTGCATTTAAGAACTCCAACCCTCGAACTGACTGACTCCCAAAGTGTTTATTTAGTACAGCATAGTTTGTACATTGTCATATGAATCACTGTAATCTTGGACAACTGGTCACTCAAAATTGGGGGAGGATATCATCGCCATTTCCCCCCCCCCAAACATGCCCATTTTATGGACTTTTAAAATTATGAAGTCGTTCGACCGCCAAAATGTGTATTTTTAAATGCTCTTTATTATTAGTAAACTATAATTGGGGGTTATAATTTTTCCTCTTATCGCACATGGTCAATAGTAAAACTTGTTAAGTTAGTTTAGTTAAAACTCTACTAAACAGAAAAACCAGGAAGTAAAAATAAGAAATGGTTTATATTTTCAAATTAAACAGAAAAAATGTTCCCATCAGCGTCAATTTGTCGTACACACTCAAGTGTTGCGGAAACTCTATGATGGGCAAGTGCAATTTTAGCTTTTGATGCAGTGCCTGTGAACAAATCCTCCCAATTGGCTGTGGTGGTTCTGCAATCTTGACCGTCTTAGGAATTTTAGGTAGCTTCGGGACAAACGGGTCATGTACGAAAATATTTAAGTCGAATGTTTTCTTGTACAGGAAACTTTCCTGTTGCTGTAATTGACAACCGTGGGAAACCTTTCCACGAAGGGTGTAAACTTGCTTAAAAATACTCCCACTATCTATTGAAGGCCACACTCGGTTATCTTTTTTCATAACAATCACTCGTATTTCTGCCTCTCCTGTGTCACCTGGGGTTTTGCGTCCTATTTCGATACAGCAACAATTGAAATGGATTCTATTCCATACATCTCCAGGAATCACTTGAATCTCACCCCATATTCCAGAACCTGTACCTACTCTAATTACCTATTTGGATGTTTGACAAATTGACAATGTGAGTAAAAATGGAGAAAAAAATTTGTCAGAAAAAAGATTATATACTGTCAAAAGGGAACGTCCAGGTAAATCATTTCAGTTCCTAGCATACCTTTTCTGGGTCCCCACTTATCTCAAATAGTTGTATTCCTGCATAATTCAACGCTCCATAGTTCAACTTTCCTTTAAATTTAAACGACTTACGTCTTCCATAGTGTACCACCTCATCAGAAAAATGATGAGCAGCGGAAGTTATTAGAAATATCCTGTGACCTTGCTCGTCAATCAGTTCACCTTTATAGTCATTAAATACATCATCTGTAAAAGAAATATGCAACCTGTTATTGCAGACTTTAAAGCAATTTATCGTAGATTATTATTAATTTTAAGTACACAACCTTGAAACATTTCTAGTCTTTTAATGAGATATACTTTGTCCAAGTTATAGAGACTTTCTAACCCTAATGGACAGTGACGAATAATATTTTTCCCTGCACGTGAAAAATAATTATCCAAATTAGACGCGAATAACTACTGTAATAATATTTGCGAACCGTAATGCCAAAACTATTCCTTCCAGCAAATTGGATTCTTATTTAGCTCTATTGGCAGACACACTAACCATATGCAAAAGCATAAATATCCGTATCTGCGATGGATTTTTTGACATTTATCGGTCCGTAAAGGGTGTTTATGTCCTTATTTCTGCTTTCGGTAGGAAATCTGTCTCTTACCAGGTAGGCCTTATCAGTATACATACTACTTTCCAATAAAACGACAAATTAAAAAAAAAGTTTAGTTTTTTCCGCTAATGTCATTATGGTGTCAAGGTTTGCAATGTATATTTCCTTTTTCCAAAACCATCTGTGAATGGGGGATACAGAATAAAAACGGGAAAACTTTCAAGAGCTTCTGCTTCGTTTTCACACTCTTCATCAATAATCACTGTAATTATACCAAGGTGTACTGTATTTAAATATTAAAATTCATGAGTCACGATTCGCTTGATATACAAGGGATATATGTAAAGTTAGTATTTCAGTTTTCATCTCTTCTTGATACATGAACATGAGTTATTTCATACTTTTGTATAGGATGTCCAAGTGTACAATGTGTTGTTTCAATCCAAGGAGCTTGAGTCCAGCACCAGTTCCCACGACAAAAGATACCCTATCATTTAGAACATGGGTAACAGGAAGAAGTGCACGTCACTGGAATTCACACTGCACGCACGCAACAACACAGCAGTAATTGTTTTTCCCAGATGTCTCATCTCCTTGTGCTAATGATAATTTCAAATCAAATATAATAAGCAAACTGTAAACTTTTAGGTTTTTGCATAGTCCTAATGAGTTCACCGATCGACCATCCATCCACATCACATTAAAATAAGTCGTTTGAGGGGCATTTATTTTTATCTATTCGACCTATTTTAGCTTTTTTGTGCATAATCGCATATTTAGACAAAAAAGCGCATATTTGCATAGCATTTTATAATCAAATTTGAAAGATTGTAGGCGTGAAATATAAAAATGGAGTGAATTACTTTCAGTTTAAGAACGATAACAAGCAACGTACTTTCATTAATCATATATTTACGCACTATAAACTATAATCTTTTCTGTCAATTCAGAATAGTTTTCTATTCTGGGTTCACTATTTTTTATTTTAGTTTGCAGCATTGACATTCGTTTAAAGATTTGCTGTATGACCATTATTTTCTCAATCACAATTAACTTGTATTTAAAATCTAAAATGCCTAGAAGGAAGTGCGGCTCATCAAAACACACATTCTGTAGTTCAAATTAACCCAGATGTGTAAAATTAGTACAAATCCAAGTGGAGATTATACAAACACTACTATCCTTAGTCAATATGCAAACGGAAAATTAAAATACTTCCCAACAATTGCAGTGTAAGTTAAGCGTAGTTTTAGTATGGAGAAAGCTATCGGCAATAAGACAGTTTTGGTGTGACGAGCCTAAGACTTCACGTTGTTGCTCGTTACGAGAGGAATGTGAATGGCACTCATTGAATTGAGGTATTTTATAGGTTTTTGGATAAATATTTTACGTTTTCATGCAAAAAATGATTTTTATTTTCCTGCCTATTTGGCCATTTTTTGGGGCATAAATAGGCACCTATTACCTTCACTTCATTCATTGCACCTAGAAGTTTACCGTCTGATAATAAGACTCAACTCTTAAATATTAATGCTCGGTGCCGTTGGGTTCTAATTTTTCACAAAACGCCATTTTAACATGAATTCAATTAAAACTTGTGTAAAAAAAATTTCACCGGAAATTTTCATGAGGCAAAAATATTTCTAACGAGTGCAGAATAAAATCCAAGATAGACATTCACGTATGCATACGTGACGAACTGACGAAGGTAAACCGGAAAACCCTAAAAACCAATTTAAACATGCGTGTTCCTATTTTATCATTATCACTCATTCCAGTGTGTGATTTATAATCCCACTCGAACGCGTGAATACCTTAATTGGGGTATAAAATCAGGTAATTGCTACATATCTACACGCAACTACGGACAAATTTCCCACCGTTATGTTGACTGTTTGCGTGGGCCATTTCAAATCCTTCACACCGTATTTTTAATTACTGTTGACAGATTGTCTTCTGTTTGTTGTTTAACATATTTTATTATTATCACATGATTTACGATCATGCTTTAATGGAAAATACCCATCTTAAGCCATCGGGATGAAATAGAAAAGTTTCTGTTTAGTTACACAGAATAAAATCGTACGCACTCAACTTAGCAAAAATGAACAACGCCGTGTCATCATCAGTAACCAGTAATTATAAGTTTACTCTAACAGGCTAATAGTGAATTGATGTAGATGACATGTAGATATAGTGTATTATATAGTTCTATAATATTCATAAATAATGGAAGCGATTCTGACGTGATGGTCGGCACTCTCAGCACTATTTAACGTAGTGTCATTGGTCTTCCTTTCCTACTTTGGCAAGTTCGCATACATACAGCAATACTAATGAAGTACAATGTCAAATGTTAATGCAAGCATTTTTGGACAAAGTATCATCGTACACACGTTAAATTCATGCTGTACCTAATAAAGTTATACAGAATACATCGTGTTTCTTCATTTTAATTGCGTTTCTCGAATGTTGGTGAGAAATTAATCTCATAAGGTATCATAGCTTGTATGCACAAATCGGAGTTGGAAACATTGGTCTACATAAAACACAATTTACGCCTTAAAACAACGCATAGTTGACAATTGCACTTTGAAGTGATCGTTGTTTGTGACGCAAGTGAAACAAAAGTAAATTGTTGATTTTTAGTTTTAATCGAAAAGTTTTAGAGAAATCATGGGTAAATCACACTGATACTTCATAATTCACAAAGTTTCACACAGTTTTAGTTTCACATAAATTCCCAAATTCCACAATTTTTTGCACTTTCAATATTGTCATTCTTTGTAGTCATGTCGCAGCCACTGGCTTCAGGCCGTGCCTGGGCGTGGGTAACATCCGCTTTTAGTGAGCAGATGGTGGAAAACGCTATCGTCCTTGCAGGATCGCTAAGACGAGTAAAGACCTCCGGAAAACTGGTTGTTATTACGTCATCGTTCTTACCCGAGAAAATTCGGTAGTGTACCTTCATGGAGTGAACATTTTTTCGAGGCATTGTTATTTGATTGTATGTACGATTCACAGCATTTCGTGTAATCGCTGTTTATTTTAATTATTAAGCTTGCATTTGCACTGCCATTTTGACCTTGTGTATTTGATGGAGTGTCCAACTACAACAAGCAGCGGAGATTCCAATTTGGAAGAACACGCTAAAGTTTTTGCGTTCTCGTTAAGCTTGTTTCAAGGCTGTGTGTACTTGTCACCCAATTCTCTGGTAAGCCTCAACCAACTTTTTTGCTCTTTTCGTCATACATACTGTACGGTCTTACTCTATCTGTATAATTTAATGTTAGTTCCATTTGATTTACGTTCTTTCGATCCGGTTTCGGCCAATGAAATTTTTAGGTTTTGAAAAGATGCGATGAAATTATTACGCCTTGTATGATTCATGGTGGTTCCTTTTTGGCACTTTCTCATGATGACCACTCCAAATGGAATTCTTCTATATTTACTTTTATTCCGTCAGTTAAGCATTTCCATGCGTTGAGTATATTGCTGAAGGCTACTCAAACGGATTCAGGGACATGTACCAGGGGTAAAGTTATACTGCATTTGTAAATTATCGATATTAGCATGCTATGAATACTGTTACATATTAAAATTGCATGCACAACACCAAAGAGAATGAAAGAAAATTCACTAAATTAACCATTGATTAAATTTTAAGGTGTTTTTGTCGAGATTGTTAGTGAGTACACTGACAATAATCATCTCACTCCGCATATTATGGATAGTCGCTTATACCTTAACATGAAAGCGTCGGAATACCAGCTCTTCGAAGGGTATTTCACATAATATAGCATTTATTTCATATGAAGTAACGCTCATAAAGGGACTCTAAAGAAATAAATGTCCTTAAAATGTCGTTTTTTACAACTTTTGAAAGATGGTTTAATGCATTGGCCATTATAAATTTTGGATGCATTAACCCAATGGAAGCGCTCACCAAAAATACGTGTCCAAGTTCCATGGGTTTAATTGAGTCCGTAAGAATAAAATATTGCCCTTATAGTGTGTAATGTAGTGAAAACATGTGACATAAAAATATTTTTACCAAACATTTTGCCAACACTGACAGTATCTTATTTTATTAGTATGCCGTGGACTTGTGGTGGAATGTCTATAACAGCTTATTAAATGGAGAGGGCATTTTTACGCCAATTTCAGTAAGCATTTTCTAGTTTATCATTTACCCTTTGTATACCTAATTCATAATGTTCATTTTTGTACAATTGTTGTGATTTATTACAGCCGGCAAACTTGCCATTAAACAGTTCAATCAGTGATGAGCCTGTGGCAATAATTGGAGTAAGTTGTCGATTGCCAGGAGCAAATAGTATGGATGAATTGTGGCAAATGTTGATTGAGGGTCGTGAAGGGATCAAACAGCCACCAAATCAGCGTTGGCAAGCTGGGCACACAATTACCACAGCTAGTACCAAGTGTCGAAGAACAAACGGCGGGTTTTTAGATATTGAAATTGATGCTTTTGATGCAAAGTTTTTTAACATTTCCCAGAAAGAAGCGGAGTTTCTAGACCCGCAACAACGGCTATTGCATGACATTAGTTGGGAGGCCTTGGAGGATGCTGCCATTGATCCTTTGACTCTGCGTGGTCAACACGTTGGTGTTTTTGTTGGGTCTTGGATTCATGATTACAAGGACATTGCAGTCAAATGCACTGATAAGGTTCGAAGTTAAGGCGATTATTCCAAGTAATAAACTAAAGTACATGGTCAGTCAACGAAGTTACTATTTTTTCAGGACTTCTTCAGAATATACATGGGCAATTCAATAGCCGCCACTGCCGCCAGATTAAGTTTTTTGTACGGACTTACCGGTCCCAGTATTGCCACTGAAAGTGGGTGCTCATCCGCTATTGTAGCAGTTGATATGGCGTGCAAGAGTTTACGAAGGGGGGAAACGAATTTAGCTATGGCTGCTGGAGTCAACCTTTTACTTCACCCTTTCGACCAATCTCAAGTTCGTTACGAGAGAAATACACCACGTAGATAGGAATACATCAATACAGGCGTAAAGCCTCAAACTACCCTAGCAAAAATTCAGACATGTCTTAGCAAAATATGTTAAATCTATTTATCGGCTCCACAAACTTTCCCAGACAGATATTTAAATACGTCTAGAGAATTCGTATTGATGTGTTCGTCTCCATGTGGTGTATTTCTCTCGTAACTTGCTTTGTATCAAAGTTAAGTTTTGTACTGGCCCCCGACGGACGTTGCAAAACTTTTGACGAAAAAGCTAATGGTACAAAAAAAAATTACGGTTAGAAAGACTAATACATACGTTATATAATACACTTAACAAATACATTTTATTTGAAATCTCAGGATTTGGTCGTGCTGAAGGCGTTGGTGCGCTTATTTTAAAACGCCTGCCTGATGCTATAAAGGATGGGGATAAAATATGGGCAATAATTCGTGGCACCGCAATATCCCAAGAAGGAGTCAGCAAAAGCCTAGGAACTCCTACTGTCCAATGTGAAAGTTTGGCAATGGAACTAGCATTGAAGGATGCAAATGTGCTAGCTAAAGACGTTAGCTACGTTGAGGCGCATGGTAAGAGTCTTACTGTTTTTTAAAAGTACTGCTGTAATTTTTATACATTTTCCAAGTATAACGGTTTTTCAGGAACTGGGACGTCAGTGGGTGATCCTTTAGAAATTGCGGCCATTACCAAAGTTTACTCGATAAACAGAACAGAGCCCCTTCTTATTGGTTCGGTCAAGACAAACTTGGGTCATACCGAGGCTGTCTCAGGGATAACAGGAATTATAAAAGTTATTTTGCAAATGCAAAAGGACAAAATAGTTCCGCATTTAAATTTTTCCAAACTGAACCCAGAAATCGATTTGGATGGCATTCCCGCAAAAATACCACTTGCTCCTGTTGTTTGGAAGCGAAGTTCTTCAGGGCGCCCCCGGTTGGCGGGGATCAGTTCCTTTGGCATTTCAGGAACAAATGGACATGTAATACTAGAAGAGACGCCTGATAATGAGGGCAACGGATTTTCCGGTATTCATTTGAAACTGGAAAGACCTTTCCATTTGATGAAAGTCACCGCTAAAACTGGCGAAGCGTTAGATCAAATGCTTACTTCATATAAAAGTCTGTTAGAAGATTGTTCAATAGACGATGAGAAAACGGGGTTCCAGTCATTTTCTGACATCTGTTATACGTCCAACGTTGGGAGAGCAACTTTTAATCACCGAGCCGTAATAATTGCAAAGAATGGAAAGGATGCCGTGAATATTTTAAAGGGAGAAACGTACAAAAGGAGAGAAGTTCAAGGCTTACCGGAAGGGAAAATATGCTTTCTCTTTACAGGACAAGGAGCACAGTACAAGAACATGGCACGCGAGCTATACTCGACCAGCCCAGTATTTCGATTGGCCTTCGATAAATGTGAGCACCTGTTGGAAGCTCGTCACAAGATAAAAATCTCAAACGTGATATGGAACAACGATAGCAATTATGCGTCAACTCGAGAATTCGATAGAACCCTGTATAGCCAGACAGCCATATTTGTGGTAGAATACTGTCTTCTGCAGCTGTGGGAATCCTTTGGTATCAAACCTCACTTTGCTTTAGGTCACAGTTTGGGGGAATTTACTGCTGCCATTTGTTGCGGACTTTTCAGTTTGGAGGCAGCATTAGAGTTGGTAGTCCAGCGAAGTAAGCTAATTGATGCATTGCCGGAAGGTAAAATGCTGGTTTTGAAAGTGGATCGGAATGAAACCCAGCAGTTGCTACATGCATTTAAAAATACCGAAGAAGAGGATATCTCAATTGCGGCCGTAAACACCTGCGACCAAACTGTTCTGGCCGGGGACTGTGAACTTGTTGACAGATTTGCGGAATTTTGTACCGGTCAACAAGTGAAAAATACGGTTCTTGCAGCTACGCATGCATTTCACTCCAACCACATGGATTCAATTTTAGAGGAGTATAGACAAATTGTGGAAAATGTATTGAACCGAGAAAAAAATATTCACAACTTGAGAAAGGAAACAAACTGCCAGTTCATTTCCGGGTTGGAGGGACAACTGATTTCGAAACTGGAGGAGTCCTTAAACAGTGACTATTGGGCGCGCCACACACGGGAAAGCGTCAACTTCTTGGATGCTAGTAAGGTGGCCATTGAAGAGGGATGCCAAGTTTTTCTAGAAATTTCACCAAGTCCCATACTGTCCGCTTTTGTAATGAGAAATGTTTCGAACGGAAACGCCATTATGTGCTTGCCATCCCTCCGGAAAAATCAAAACGATTGGGAGGTCATGCTGGAGAGTTTAGGAAAGCTGTTTCTCTCTGGCAGCGTTAGCATAGACTGGAAAGGTTTCGACCAGTATTACAAAAGAAACAAAGTTTCCCTTCCATTTTATCCCTTCCAGAGAAAAAAGATTTGGGTCGATTTTCAAAGTACATCAGCACCCATTCATCCTCTTGTTGGACAAATGATTCTAAATGCTTCGCAGTCAAGCATTTTTGAAAGTGAAATTTCCATGAGGTATGTGAGCTACTTGAAAGAACATGCCATTGGAAGCACGACAATTTTTCCAGGAGCCGCATTTTTGGAAATGTGCATAGTAGCAGGACATTGTGCCGTACAGGAATTTTCTGAAGAATTTTGTAGGCCTCGTCGACCTATACTTTTGAACGGACTGCAAATTCTCGCCCCTTTGGCTCTGCAGGATGGGAAAGGGTGTAAACTACAGACGGTAATAGATTTAAAGGAGGGTGAAATGGAAGGTGGTGCTGAATTGGGATATTCCGTTAAAGTTTTCCACTGGTTTCACAATAACTGTCATACTACGGATGATGATAGTGAGTCATCATCATCTCTGGACGGACAGTGGAAAGCACACGCTTCCGCTTATTTCTTACCGTTGGTTTTGGAGGAGAACAAGCCCAACTCGACGAGAATCAATATTGCAGATATACAGGATAATTGGGAAAAACTATCTGTATCAAAAGAAATGTACGAAAAGCTACCGGAAGTTGGGCTCCACTTTGGGTCAGCATTTCAAAGTTTGGTTTGCGGTTGGAAACGGGACGGAGCCGGTGAAAGCGATGAGGACAGTGCTCTTTTTGAGGTAAAAGTTCCTGCAGAGAATGACTTGGATGCATATTTAGTTCACCCTGTTATCCTTGATGCCATGCTGCAGGCGTCAATGCTGTGGACGAATAAAAACGGAATTAACAAAAAACTTTACGTCCCTGTCCGTATTCATAAATTTGTTTGGTTGTCAGACGGTGACGGAATTTCTAATGAGCGGTTTGTCTTTTGTAACACAACCAAAACACAAAGCGGTGCTGGTGTGCCAGAAATAACGGTATTTCTTTTAGACGGATCAGGTTCCGTTCTGGCATCAATGAATGGTATAGAATTTTTAGAAACAACAGTCAAGTTGGTAGAGTCAGTACTACAACAACAATCTTCTGCCATGCCACAACTCTGGGAAGAGATCTGGAAACCAATGAAAGGACCTTTGCATGCGAGAGCAAATCCAGCTCCGGTCGAACGTAGGTCTGATACTTATCTTGAGAAGGAAACTATTGAAGCTTGTGAGTCGTTGAACGAACTGAACGACACGGAACTAACGATATATCACCATTTGGATGATTTGGCCTTGCATTACTTCCTGAATGCCCTGTATCAACTGGGCTGGCAGCCACGTCTAGGAGAAGAAATAATTTTGAAGGACTTGATGAACACTTTAGGAATCATTGACACTGCATGGAATTTTATGCGCTACTTTTTTACAGAAATGGCTTCTACTGGAATCGTTCATGTGTTGACAAACGAGAAAAACCATTACGTAGCCAAACTGATTGAGTTGCCTCGCTCCAAAGATATTATACGACAACTCTGCTTGGAAACAGCGGTAGAAGGCGAATGTTCTCGAGGTGACTATCGTATTATCACGGAGATGGGCCAATGTCTCACTGACTTCCTCACTGGAAAAGCCTCCCCTTTGAATACCCTTTTCCCAGAGGATGTTGCAAAACCAAATCTTGGTGACTTTTACACGACCCTGCGACCCTGGCTGTCAAAAACAGGAGAGCTTTTAAACCTTGGCCTGGCTTCCTACAATAATGTACATTACAAAGAGGGTGACAAAGACCATCCAGTACTCCGTGTTTTGGAGGTCGGCAGTGGAACCGGGAGCGGAACCAAGGATTTTCTGAAATTTCTCGGGTCCAAGCAAATACAGTACTCGTACACATTTACAGACATTTCTGCAGCGTTTTTTATCAATGCCGAGAAACAATTTGAGAAATACAAGCAAAGCATGCAATTCAAAAAGTTCAACATTGAAGAGGATCCCCTATCGCAGGGTTTTACTCCTGAGTATTACGACGTGATCATTGCTTGTGAGGTAATTCATGCTACTAGGGATGTTAAAGAAACATTGAGAAACCTTCGAATGCTGCTGAAATCTAACGGGAACATTCAAATTACGGAGACGACCAAGCCGGACAGAAGAATCACTTTACTTGTTGGTCTGCTAGAAGGATACTGGCGAATGACTGACTACGATTTGAGACCGAATCATGCGACCCTCTCCAGCCAACAGTGGGTAAATGTTTTAAGGTCCTCCGGATATACATCAGCATTCAGTGTTGGATGCTACAGCAATGTGCACAGTTACATTTTTGCGTTTGGAGATGAAGAGTATTCCATTGAAAATGGAAAGAAAAGTATTTTTGACGAAGCCAACGAGTATTTTTCCACTGCAGTTAGAGAGGGCGACACTGTAAAGCAGCAGCTTCGGTATACTTGGCTAATTTTTTGTGATGGGTCTGCAATCTCCACCGAAATTGGGAGGCGGCTTAAACGCTTAAGCAGAATGGTGGTTGTAATTGACAAAAATACCTGTTATTATCGGAAGGAGAGTTTTCAACCAGAAATGGGTATGCAGGAAATGGGGAGATTGTTGAAAACGTTGGAAGGAGATACATTTGAAGGAATAGTTTACTCTTGGGCACTTTTCCCGGATGCCCGTGACGAACAGGAACAGCTTTCGTTGCCCTTTTTACATTTGTGTCAAAGCTTACTAGAGCTCCACCGGGTAACCCCAAGAATATACGCTTTAACTAGCGGGGCCTTCCTTGGACAGGAAGATTTTGAGTGTCCTAACCCGGCTGCAGCAACAATTTGGGGAATTACCAAAACCCTACGGAATGAGCAGACTGATATAAGCATGCATTGCATTGATTTATTATCTACAGACGACTCGATTGACAACTTGGTTAATCACGTGTTTTATGAGATTTTCTGGACAGATGATACAGAAGAGCTAATAGCATTTCGCGATGGTAGACGAATTGTTCCAAGATTGACGTCTTTGAGAATTACGAATGATGCTTTGAGTCTGCCAACTTTTTGTGATCGCTTTCAACTAACACTTCCGTCCACCAAGACAATTTCGGATCTTGAATTTGGCCCGTTGAACAATTACATGTTATCAGAAGATGAAATTGAAGTTCAGATCCGGTGCTGCGGTTTAAATTTTCGGGACATTTTCGCTGTACTCAAACCCACCGCCCAGTTTGACAACGTCAACTCCATCGGCTCTGATTTTTCAGGGGTAGTAACAAAAGTGGGAAGAACAGTTACCAAATGGAAAATTGGAGACCCCGTCTTTGGAATGAACACTGAGCAGCAGGCACTCCCTAGCCATGTGAAAACGAAAGAGGATATGGTTATACGCATCTCTGATGACTTCACATTTGCAGAAGCGGCAACGATCCCAGCCGTGTTTGCCACTGCTTTGTACTGTCTCGTGAAAGTTGGAAAAATAAAAAAGGGTGACGTTATTCTTATTCACACAGCTTCCGGCGGAGTAGGTCTGAGTGCTGTTCAGATTGCAAAACACTTTGGAGCCACTGTTGTTGCTACAGCAGGAAGTCGCCGGAAACGCTTATATCTAAGATCACTTGGTATTCAGCACGTTTATCATTCCCGAAATACTGAATACGGCGACAAAATTCTACAGGTCACGAACGGTCGAGGGGTTGACCTAGTTCTTAATTCACTCACTGGTCCAGGATATGTTGAAGCGACCATAAAGACGTGCGCTAAACGTGCCAGGTTTGTAGAAATGAGTAAACTGAACATTTGGAAGGAGCATGAAGTTCATGAACTGCGCCCAGACATTGAATACACTGTAGCAGATTTAACAACTCTCGATGAAAAGGAATTGAAAGAGCTTCTAGACGAGATGATTACGTGTATGAGTGAAAATTTTGTAGAACCAATCCCATATACACGTTTTGATGCCGTCAACATCCGCCAAGCTTTGGGATATTTGCAAAAGGCGAAACACATTGGAAAAGTGGTTTGTATTATGCCGGAAATGACAGAGAAAGCAATTCAGTGGAACAAGTCTCCAAAAACGTTGCTGTTTAACGACCGTAGTACCTACTTAATTTCTGGAGGTCTGGGAGGTATTGGCTTGGAAGTGGCCAAATTTATGCTGAATTCTGGGGCAAAAAGTTTGATTCTTGTTAGTCGAAATGTCCCAAAACCAGAAATTGAAGTTTTAATGAAAACTTGGAATGAAGGTGGAAAACGGGTCGAAGCATGGCAGGTGGACGTTGGTAATTATGACCAAGTGAGACACATGTTGCAACAAATTGAAGCTATGAAATGGCCGCAAATTCGGGGAATTATGCACGCAGCTGGTGTATTGAGTGATGGAACAATGACTAATCAAACTTGGGAAAAGTTTCAAACTACATACAACGCAAAGGTGACTGGCACTGTAAATTTGCACAATCTGACGAAAAAGTATCGATTGGAGCACTTTGTTCTATTTTCATCCGTGACAAGTTTATTCGGAAGCCCTGGCCAGAGCAACCACAGCGCTAGCAATGCCTTTGAAGACGCATTTGCTCATTACCGACATTCCATGGGCTTGCCTGCAACAACCATTAATTTTGCCAACTGGGGAGAAGTCGGTATGACCTACAGGAAACACTTTCGATGCATAATTTGCAACAATACTATAACATACATTGACTTTAATATATGCATATGTCCAATGAAATTAAAAAGGAGTGTTAATTTTTTATTAGGTGTCGCTACTGAAATTGATTTTCCCGGGATTAGACCAATCCCTACTAATCAAGGATTACGATCTGTAGAGGCCATTTTGAAATCCAACCGACTTCAAACCTGTGTAATGAATGTAGATTCGTTTGGAATGGTAGTAACATTGTTTCCAAAGGTGAAGGGCTATCTGGACGACAAGCGGTTATTGGGCGGGGTAAAGGCACCAAAGCTAATGATAAACACGGACCAATTTTGGGCCGAAGTGGATCAGAGTGAGAGTAGAGACAGTAAAATTGACGTATTTAAGCGGTACATAAGGAACATGCTACAGAGTACCTTGAAAATGGACCCGGATGAAAACATTGACAACGTTGAATTTCAAGATCTTGGCGTGGACTCATTAATGCTTCTGGAGATGAAGAATTACTTGCAAAACTTATTCGGTAGCAGATTAACGTTAACCGCAGCCCACTTAAAGGACTGTAATACGACTGTCGCACTAGCTTCCAGATTAGTTAACTTGTTGGAAAAGAAAAATGAGCACGACAGTGAAAACGTGGTGGAAGAAACGGTTACCACAACCAGTAGTGCGATTGAAGATGAAGTTAACATGCAGAAGTTGAAAAGTTCTTCATTGCCCCCGCCAACTACTGTGGGCTAACCTACAAAATAACTGCGGTTTGATTTGATTTTAATGTTTTAATTATGTTGTATTGACTTTAAGTATTGTTTAAGCAACAAGTAATGCTAGAGTTGCTAGACTAAGCTAACACTTTATACACAATACAACAGTAACTTGAGTTGTCTAACATGTGTTCAACATTTTATAGCTATACTTGATGTAATAATAGGTACATGCACTTTTGCTGATCCCAAATTGTTTCACAAATTGTATTGTATTCATAATCTTTATCTCTCGAAATATTGAAAATCCTGTTGACGAAATAAAAGTTACGAATAAAAATGAAATGTGAGGGGAAGTATAAAATGGCATGAAATTATGTACTTGGCGCTTACGATTAAGAACACTGCTGCCAACAAAACCGACTTAGTGTCCAAGTTCATATCGGGGGCGTACTTCAGACCCCAAATATCGGCCTTTGTAAAAACTTCTCTGGCAAGTCCACCCCACTGTTTTGCAATTCTCCCAACGTTGGCTTTGTCTACAGGGTTATATATATCAAATTCAACATGTCCTGTCATTGACCTACAAGACAGACAACTAATGCAGCACATGCACATGTCAGGTCCTTTAATTTGGAGTATTTCGTTCCCTTCCGAATTCATAACAGAGTATTGTGCACGAGAGTATTTTTTTGTCTGCTGCACTGAACCCAGGGCCTTCTTTCCGTCCGTTACGTTAATGTACTGTAAGTTACAAAAATCTCAGATTACCCAAATGCAGTAATCAAAATTCAACAATTTCAGTTTCACAAATCTCATTTATCGAAGACATTACGCCCATGTTGCCGCAAGCCCCAGGGTTTCCTTCAAATCGAAGAACTTCAATAAACTTTTCTTTCCTTTGTTCCCTCGGATTTGGATCCAATGTAATTAGTGGCCTTGCCCGGTAAACACTCAACTGAAAAGGTTGCCATCCACCGTAACATAATCTCGTGAATAAATCTGTCGTCTCCGCCACAAGGAGCAGTCTGTCTCCCGAACTGTTCAATATTTCGTACTTGTTTGCCGCATTCAGAAAGACTGCGTATGAAAAAAAAATTTAAACTTGTATTATTAGCCAAAATGAAAATCAAGCAATTTATCACAAGTGAGTGACAGAAAACAAGGACCCACATTCTGCTGCAACCACTGCTTGCTTGATAAACAGGTGTTGATTTCCCTTCAATGCAGTTTCCAAACAGAGATCCACTGCAAAAAGATTTTTTTCGAGCACGACAATGATTTAGAGAGTATGGATTAAAGCTTGGTTTGTTGTGACATGCAAAGAAGTAATCTTACCTTTGGCGGAGGAAAGTCTTCTTTCCTGAATCGGAATGGAAGGTATTGATTCAGGGGTTAAATATTCAGTAGCTTTATCGGTTGGTTGTTGGAGAACCACGGAAATTCTCCCTGAGAAATACAACCTTTCGTTAAATTAACTAGAAAATGAACTGTAAACTAACAGATAGAAACTTTTTAGCTTATTCGACACGTCTAGTTTTTTAGAATAACAGTAAGCATACCTTTCCCTTTAAACGGGCTTCCCCCACCGGAAGGGTGTATCATAACGCGACTCATTTGCTTCGTTATAAATAGCAACTTCTGTTGACCCCTGATGGGTTTAAAGTGTTCAAAAGTGAATAATGAGAAACTATTTAGCACCAGTACAGTTTCACACATGGAGGTCAGTCAAAGCATAAAAATAAAATGTATGTGTTAGGTATGCAAGCCTGGAAAATTCATGGTTTGTGATTCTGAATTTTGACTGGCAAGCTTCTGGGTTATGATGGATGTGCAACGTAGTATACGTGCATATAAAAGAGAGTCGGGCGCTACCACATCGGCAGGCTGAAACTCTTAAAGGGAGTAAAAATACAGTCAACTCTAAAGATCTAAAGCTTGGCTCTATATCGTGGCACCATGCTAGAGTCCTTCACAACGAAAGATTTTTGCCACATGTTACTTGCCATAAAAAGACGAAATGGCAATGTAGAGAACTGTTCATGCATTTTAAAACGAAACTGTAACACATGCCATAATTCAGCCACAAAGATAAACAAAGTATATGAGTTAAAGGGTAAGGCACATACTTTTCCTCTTCCATTTTGCATATTATTCAGGTCAAGATCAGATAGAAAGAAAACTGCGTTTTTAAGGCGCACTACACAAAAGTATAATTTACACACCACCACCACTCAACAACGCTCTACGACCAAAGTCCCAGATTGTAAAGTCCAATAAAACTGAAATAATAACGCATAATCAGTTTGTAGTGTGTGTGTACTTTAGTTTTGTTGAAAGGATAAAAAAAACTCCACCCTTTCCGTATCTTTCCCCTTTGTACGAAAGTTAGCATAAACACTTGCAACGTGTTCAACGGTAGTACTGCTTATAAGAGTAAAGAATGCCAATTAATATAACGACAAAAAATGGGGAGACGACGACGTAATATATGCATACTACGTTACAGGTTGCACAAACAAAAAGACTACACACTACAGCACACAGTAACTTTCCGTTTTTAATCCGATTTCTGTATTTTTATTGTAGTTTGCATTCCTTCTACTGTACTACAGTCAGGGACTTCAATAATTATTCTTCAACTTTCAACACGCTAATAACCACTTCTAGTAAATAGTATTCTAAGAAGTAGTTTTACTTAAAAGCAACTTGTGCACGAGGTGAGGTGAAAATCCAAGAGACGTCTGCTTCTGCAGCGCGTAAGGTAGAGCTTTCAAGGATAAATAAATGCTCGCTTGAACTTTGGTGTTTCCACTAATTTTTAATTTACTCTTCACCTTTTATAGCAGCTCATAATAGCTTTTGAGAAAATAGTCTAGAAAATCACATTTCTTTAAGAAGTATTTTCTGTACGACCACGACTGGTGACATGACGCTTAGATTTAGCCGCACGTCTACAAATGATGTCTAAAAGACCGACCGTCTATTTTTGAGAGAGAGATGTGACTCGTTGTAAGGTGCATGTGAAACGAGAATAATGTTGCGGGCTTTGAGTCCAAAGAGACCGTAGTCCAGTCCGACTCGGGGACATTACACCCACAGTTGTTTGTTTCGCAAATGCCAAATGTGGACAAACTCCAGGACTCCGCTACAGCAATTCTTTTACTTTTATGATTTTACGTTAAAAAAAGTAATGTCGTTCTGGAGGAAAAGAAAGTTCATAAACAGCACAAAAGAAATGGTGCACTGGTGCTTGCTTTTAGATGCTAGAGCGGAACAGCTATGTAGTTTGTAGTATGTACCATTCAGCATCTATCTCTACTACTGAAGAAACGTAACTTGCTGTTCGCTATATATAGGATTTTGAAGAAAACTCGGTGTATTTTTCGGGATAGAGATTTTTTTAGTGTGATAGGGTCAAATGCCAACCAATAACATGTTGGAGACCAGTTGGAGGCAGCATATTATTAACACCCCCCACCAAAGATGAAATGTCAAACGGCAGAAGTCGAATTTCGAAGTCCAAGTTATGTGGTACCTATAACTTTGGAAAAGCCATTAACTTTAAAGGATTATTTCCCGAACTGTAGCTGTGTAATAAAGGCAAATTTTGCACTGTAAGTATACACGAACATGCAGGAAAAGTACCATCATCAAATGGTTGTAGATTGATGGGAAAATGTCACAAGGGACGTTCATTCGTCTTGTTATTATTACGCAATTCTTTTTTTCAAAACATGTAACTCGCAAGATATTCCACATTATTACATTGATTGCGTGATTTGATAAGCAAAACAATCCTTTAACTTCCCGGCAAGGAAATGTATTGCAACTTAACTATAAGTAATTTCTGAAAATACACTCCACTACGGAACACGGAAAAATAATGAAAGGAATGAATGGTATATCATCAATATTCTCACGGGGTTGTAGTTGTAGTAGACCATTCTACATGTTAGACATTTTTACGGGTAATGATTTGCACGCAAATGATGAAATATGCCTTGTGAGTAGAACAACGGCAACTAACTAAAGGAAGAGAAAATATTGTGTGCTGGAAATGTGGTTGGATATTTGTCGTGTCCCATGCAGAAAGGAAAGTTCCTGTAGTTTTTCCGATTGCTTTGTAAAAGTTATTGATAACATTTTCTTTCCTCTCTGGCATGCAGATCAATTCTAGGGAAGAGAACGGGATTTAAGGTACAATGCATTCCCTTGTACCGCGAAGTGAGTACAAACCTTCAAAACCAAAAGCCTATTTATGTACTGCTTTTGGATTTTTTACAAAATAAAAAACGACAGAGTTTTGGTCACGCCAACAAGTCGTCAGGATATGAAAGCAGAGAAACATTGTTTACCGTAGGAGTGTAATTAAGATTTTTTGTATGCTGAACTTTGGGAAAGTCTAATATATGGTCCTAAGCCCTAAAATAAATGTAATGTAGTTTTAATATATTTCCTTTAAATCAGGGTGACTGCTCGTAATTTTTTTCAAAAAGCAAATTTGTAGCTCAGAAAAGAAATTGCGAAATGATAATATTGTACAGACACTGAGACACTACAAAAGAAGAATGAGAATTTGTAAGTGGACAAATGGGGTATTTGTACTTTGGACATACAGTATAAATAGTGGTATAAGTATGACGTGGAGATATCATTATGTTGCTTATTAACTTCTGTGCATTTCAATGCATAACAGAAGTTATTGGTTTTAATATGTTGTCTGTCTGTCTGTGTGTAAGTGTGTGTGTGTGCGTGTGGGTGTAAACACGAATATCTCCGAAACTACATCGAATTTCGAAATTATGTTTTCACCAGTCGACAGTACCGACAAGTCTTCAGAGCTCTCAGCTAATAAGAGCTCTGACGGTTATCCCCTTGGGGGGTAACGGCAGGGGTAAAATTTTATAACAGGTGGGGTCAGTTGACTTCAGGGACAGGCAGGTGGGGGTCAGTTGACTTCAGGGACGGGCAGGTGGGGTCAGTTGATTCCAG
>JAHZNE010006369.1:0-14659 GCA_027744055.1 Callyntrura sp. NNG-2020
TGTCACAGGACCTCCTTTCTTATACGGTTAGTGTATAGTGTACCTGAACCATCGTAAAAATCTTTCACATGGTCATCAAGGTAGTAGGTCAAAATTCATTTCAAGTCACTTCGGTATTGGGTTACCTTAAGAAGGTGGTATTATATATATTGGTAGCCAATTGAAATTGCTTCGAGACTGTCGCAAGCAAGGTAGTTGGTAGTTGAAGAAAGGTACCTTAAGTACCTCTTTGCCACTGACGAAGTGGTGCATGCACGAGAAGGGATTAGGGATTAAAGGATTAAGATTCAAAAGGGATCAGCAGAGAAGACTGGCTTTTAGATGAAAAGGTAGTGAAATGTCCAAACTGTTATAAAATTCATATTTCGCGTGTACTTGGTACCCAATGCACTAATTTCTGATATGGGTACTTTCCTCCAAGATGTGATATACGTACGGTAATAATTTCGTTTTCTTCACAGCATTTCTTCATGGAAATTAAAAAAGAGGGTACCTCACGGCAACTTTTGATTCGTAGGGTCAACAATAAGCCACGCATTCACACGCGGAAAAGGATTAGGGATTAAGGATCACTGGCTAAGGAAAGTTTCGTTTTTTCTCGGTGCTGAGATTGATTTGTCTTGGATAAGCGTTGCGTGCACGCAGGTATACTCAGGTGCATGTAAATAAAAAAAATTATGTGCCAATGACTTGTGTATAAATTTTTAAAAAATATTTTGTTAAAAAAAAGTTAATTATTTATTCCTGCCGGGTCCCGTGAACAAAATATAATTTTTGGTAGCTTAAATATTGTGGACACAAAATATGATATAAAATATTGTTTTTTTATAAAACTTTTTGTTGATAATGGGTTAAATCAAACAAATGCAGCATGAAGATGGAACATGGAAAGCACTACCATCCACAAGAGCTTTCACATGGTCATCAAGGTAGGATTATGTCATTATCAAATATTTCTTTCTTACTGCTCAAGCCAAATTCAAGCACAAATGTTTTAAAAGTATTTATTGCTTATAATTTTTAACACGAATTGACGAATTCTGCTCGTAGGCATATGCAAAGCAACTTATAGCGCAAGGCATCCTTGCATTCTAAAAGTACACAAATCAACCCTATTACAATGAAACATTTAAGGAGAGAAGTGTTATTATTTGTATTAAGCAATTATTGTGACTTCCAAAGGCGTACGACATGTAGTAAACGCTTATTTACTATAGTAAATGAAACCGGGAATCGCGATCTGACGTTAAAATGATTCAGACAAATTATGTTATGTGTATTCAGAAATACAATAGTTTTTATTTTTAAAATAATTTTTATTTAATTATTGGTCTGACATGTGCTACTTTCACTCCTTGCCACCTCTCGCCAATTTCACAACAGTAACCTGTTAGTGCCTTTACAGTGGCCGGAGTTCGTTCCTTCCTTATCGCAAACTCTTCTACATTAGCACTATTCCCATTCTCGTACAAGCCCATATTTCTCCTTCGTCTACCCTTCCTATCCACATCACTGCAATTTGGTAAACGGTTCAAAAACTCGTCTTCAAATTGACGAATGGAAATCATTGTTCTCGTTCCGCAGTTGTCCACGCCTTTACATTGCTCTACATAGCAAAAGTTTTCGTTGTAGAAACACTCAAAGTTGAAGGTGTCCAATGGTCGTGAACCGCCGTTGGCAAGATCTTTGTAGTTGTGCTGACACCGAGTTGACTGTATTGTACACTCTGAGTGGTGATTCCAACAGCTTTTACTCCAACTGCACTTTGCATCCTTTTTGTAATTCTTGTCTGTGCTACACCAAGGGGGTGGGTTTGGTCCTTCGTAAAATTCCGGTTTGCAGACTTCATCTTCACAACTTTCTCTGCTGCACTTAAATATCATCTGCGTCGTCACTACATTTCGTTTGAAACGTCCAAGAAGATGTTTTGGAGAATTATCCACGTATTCCACTGTCACATTTATTGTTTCATATTGACCCTGTGCCAGCAATATAAAAAAACAAGTTACTAATTAATTATCATCATGATCATATTTACCTCATGCTTATCGATATGATAACCCATCCTCTTATTGCCATTTCTGTTGTAAGTACTATACCAAAACGATCGCAAAAATATGAAACTTATACAATGGTGGTTACAATTTTAAGGTAAAACGACACGTACCGATTCATTTTTTGAAACATCATTCACACCGTAACTTGTGATGCTATTCACTAAACAGATTATTACAACAAATAACACAATATAGGGTTTCTTGCTTATTATTGCCATTTCTACAACTTTCTTGTGAAACGCCAATCTGAATTACACTTTTTGACTGGCGCAGTCATAAACATGTTTGCATACATGAGCACAATCGTCTATTGTCAAATTAGGCATGTTCCCCTGATAATAACGCAGTCATTTTCCCCACTGACGCATTTTATTCCGACAACCGTTTGCGCAAGTACGATTTAATTCGTACTTTATTCTGCCATAAACAACAAGTTTTACTTATTATGTCTCTGTCCCGTAATGGAACTATCTTAAAACCACTAAACACAATAAATTCGTGTGCTAAAAGGCCATAAAAGCACTAGCACTATCTACCCTATCTTATCGCTCTTGAGGTCTTCAGTTTCTCTTTCATTTCCTGGAAGGATGGGAGGTAAATTACATTACGAAAGTTGCTATGACTGGCCAGGAAGAATTCTGGTCAATATATTCTATCTGACCACAATATAAAAATATCTTCTAAGAAGCCTATTGAGAACATCCGCATGCGTCTATAGACGTCACCATTTTCCATTAATTGGGACACAGGGGTCACTACTGGACGAAACTTAAATATTATTTGTAAGTATACTTCGTGGTCACATTAAAATGTGAGATTATCTTTATCTTTCAAAATTATTAGCAAAAATGGCTACCACCACTGCAGGGGCTGCGGCTGCAGCAGCCGCTCATGCCCGACAACGCTCTAGGTCCAAATCGCAGAATCAAGTCTTAAATGATTTTCCAGCTCCGGCAGGATTTGAAACCCTCTACGTAAATGAGCGTTCCAGACTGACCACATCTTTTGAAGCTTTTGTGCTTCCTTTGCACTGGGCGTTGGTCCGTGGGGGACTACGGCTGCGTGTTAGTGAAGCTAACCCAACATCAAACGTAATTCAATTGACAGAATTAACAGAAGGCTTGCCGTCTAATTGGCCAAGCAAAATTACATCAAAACCAGAGGAAGGAACAGAGCAGCAATTACAGCAACTAGTATTACGCTACTGGGACCACTCTAATGCCAGCGTTCATTATGAAGCCAAAGTACTTGAAGTTGTAAAAAATAATGCCATTGTAGTCATCTTATTTCGCGCTGTTAATGCGTACGGGGCAGATGGAAATGTGCAGGTGGCAAATAAGGTTGACATGGACAGTAACAGCCCCAGCCGAAATTCGTCGGCGTCAAATTTTCAAGTAGGGGACTACATTACTGCAGCTATTATGAATACGAGTGAGGAGCACACGCTGTCCCCTGTGGTCAATAAACAGTGGAATGAGCTTTACAAAAATCTACAGGGTCTTGAACGAAATGTGTGGGAGATGCTAATGGATCCTATTGGGTTAATGGCTAGTGGGAAAGGTCGCCATCCCGGGCCATTTGAAAATAAAATTCCAGCAGGACAAGAGCAAAATCAGGCACCGCCGCCGCAACCATATACACCAATGGTTCAAATGCCTCCTCCTATGCCCATGCTTCCTTATCCCACCGGGGGGATCGGAGGACCTTTATATGCTCCACCGGCGTTACCAGTAGGCGGAGGCGGTCTTGGACGTTCTGACTTGGATCCTTTGGGGGGTTTTGGAACTGGCAATGTGGCGGATCCGAGGGGATTTAGGGCTCCGCCAGCGTTACCATATGGAGGAGGATTTGGAGGTGCGGGGGGTTCCCAGACCTCTACCTGGAGGAGGGACCGCCGGGGGAGGGAATAATTGGGGGGTTCCAACTCCAGATGCAGAACAACCTCCACCTGGATTTGATGATATGTTTATGTAGGCTTTTTTAAAAAGATTCCCAATCAATTTATTTTATTATTAATTTCCTTGCAATTTGCTTTGATTTTAGATAAAGCTCTTAAATTACATTTTCTCGCACAGTAAAAATTATGGCGTTTGTAATGTAAATAAATAAGTAATATGCAGCAAGCCCAGAGTCAACAAAATATGTCGTACAAATGGCGGTGAGGTATAATAAAATGTATATAACGTAGTTTTTGTGCAACTCCCGCAAGACAATATTCCCACGTCCGCATGTAACCTTATCCACTTCTAATTACAACATCTCACTAATTATAGAGGATTTGCTTATTGTAATGGTGCCACCATAGTTTTTATAACCTACGCAAATACACCTTGATAATCCCAATTATCCAAAGGCGCACTATCTTCTCCATGACTCGTGAACTACCCATATTAGCCACTATGTTAGGAAAGCACACCAAAAGTTTGAGAAACGGGGAATTATAATAAATTTTATGAAACTCGTATAAAATTTTATCAAGTAAATACAACTGGTGGGAAAGAACACATTTCGGCGTAAACTAAACTTTAAAATGACTAAAGGCAATTTGGTGTAAATTAAAGTCTCAGCTTACGAATACACCAAATATAATGTACTTTTTCGGGTATAAAACTTGAATCAATGAAAACACAATATAACTAAACGGAAAATGGTTAGGTATATAGACGTATTTACCACGTTATTACCACAATGTATCGTGGGAAGCAAAACTCGCTTTGAATAATCTGATTCATTATTTTTACACTGGGAAGTTTGTGGTCGCGTATCAATCGATATACGTAGAGCGTTTTCCATCCAGCACAATAAAAGCTATTTTAAAAAGTAGTTTTTAAACACAGCGTAATCAGCAAAAGTTGCTTGATCGCTGTTTATGAGCGACTTAATCATAAGCTTGGATCAAGCTTGTTCTACAATTAATGATCAAATCTACACTGTACTTTTACCTTTAAAATGATGTTTTAATGTCTTAAAAGACTCGGCAATTTTCCTGGAATAAAACCTATACAAATATACTACGTATTAAGACGGGTGGACAGTCTCACTCAAGTACAAAAGGTTTGTGGCTCATGTAACTTTTTTCAGTTTGATGTACCATGGGGGAAGTTGTTTATTAACATACAGACCAGGACACGAAAGGGTGCAGTAATTCTCAGGCTCCGGAAACTGACTTGTTTGTTAGAACTTGTTGGAGGTTCCTTTTCGAATATTCAGTGTATCTTTTAATAATTCTAACAAAGTAAAAAAAAGAATGAATACTGAAGAAATAGCTAATTCAACGGTAAATTCATGGCTGGGGCCAATGAGTGTCCAGCTGGCCATAGCGATTGACGCTCTTTCATGGCCACTGAGATTGCATATTTCTCTTATTTTTGTATCGGCATGGTTGTTCGTTCGTTACAAGCAGTTTAAACCCAAAGAAAATGGAGAACAGAGGACAAAGAGATACGCCATACCGCAACCGTCCACACTTCCAATGGTTGGAAATGCACACCATTTTGTGAAACCTGGCACGGGTAAAATTCAAATCAGCACAAATTTTTAATAGAAAGAAGTAATATGAAAATCGTTGGTAAAAAATAATGTGTTCTCTAATTAAATGTTTTTGTCTAAAAGATCAACTGACGCAAATGCTAAAGTTTTTCAACGAACTTGGATCCATCTTCAAGCTGAAATTATTTGCACATGAATTTATTGTCCTCAGTTGTCCTGTTAAAATTCAAGTTAGTCCTACCCTACAGGACTTTCAAAAACGACTACATGCATTTTTTCATAAACTCATACGGATTACCATAATTTTGTTTTTGTTGTTGATTTTGTTAGAAAATTCTATCTTCCAGCAACCCCAGCCATTTAAACAAGCACAGACTTTTGTATGATGTTATTTTTGCGGGCATAATAAATGGCGGACTGACGGCAATTGAATGTAAGTTTTATATCAAGCTGTATAAAAGGTACCGCTAATGTTGTATTAAAAACTCCTTACACTAATAATGATTTTAGATGAAAAATGGAATCCACACAGAAAGATACTGAACCGTTCATTCACTTACAAATCTCTACAAAATCAAATGGTCATTGTGAATTTACATGCAAAACAATTGCTTGAGAGTATACCTGGTGAAGTCGACCGCTGTGGAAAAGATGGACACTACCCTGAAATAAATGAAATGATACATAAAACTCTGCTAAACAGTATATTGCGTAAGTTGTTCATATATACCGGCTTTATTGTTGTAGATACTCACATGCAACTGCACCGACTGAAAAGTTGTGAGCCTAGGCCAGGTCAAACCTATATATGACTTTTATGATGACTTGCATAACTTATTTCTAGATATAATGATGGGACAAGAAATATGTACCGATGAAGAGCGAGAGGGTTTTCATTATGTGTTTCAGAAGTACTTTTCCATGCACATTTAATCAAATATTCATGTTTTTTACCTTGATGTGCCCATTTTAGAATCTTTTCTTTGAAATGGTTTGTACACTATTGCAGCGGGAAAAAAATTGTTACACAGCGAATTGTGCAGCCTTGGCTAATGTTTAAACCTCTTTGGCGCCTTCTTCCCTTAAAGAAAAAAATGGATAGTATCGAAAACATGGGCGAAAGTTTGACAGAAAAGATAGTGAAACGGTATAAAGCTAAACAAGATCTTGCCACGGAAAACAAAGGAAAAGAGGGCAATTTGGAAAAGGAGGACGACATCGGCGCACGGCCATATAAGAGTATGATGGAGGACATGTTAGAATCGGGGATGTCGACGAAGGAGATTCTGGATGAAACTTTGACTGTTATGTTAGCAGTAAGAAAATAGGGTTTTTGGACACTTTATATAATTCTATTGAATTACGGAAATCGGAGTTAACGAATAGCGTGTTTTCACTTGCATAAGGGACACGAAACAACGAGCTGGTCCATCACCTTTTTGTTTATACGATTGGCACTAAATCCAGACATTCAGCGGCAATGTCGCCAGGAAGTGGATACACTTTTTGACTCAAAGTTCAATGGAATTGATTCCAAACTCCCGCCGGCTGATTTACCCGACTTGAACATGGAAGATCTGACAAGTTTGAAGTATCTGGAGCGATGCGTGCATGAAAATTTGCGGATACAACCGATAGTGCCAATATTTGTAAGACGAATAGATGCACCATTGAAACTGGGTAGGTTTCAAAAGTTTTAAAGTTCAAATATCCCAATCAATTATTATACAAAATAAAATTGTATGAATAATCATCACTATTCAGATGACGAAATAGAGCTGGATGTTGGAACCTATGTCGGTATTTGCCCGTACACATTGCATAGAGACCCTAATATTTATCCTGAACCGGAAAAGTTTGACCCTGACCGCTTCTCTCCAGAAAAAATATTGGAAAGACATCAGTATTCCTATTTGCCATTCTCAGCCGGAATTCGTAATTGCATTGGTGCAGTATAATTTATAGAAACAAAATATATTTAACCAGTCGTAAAAGATTGAAACCTCGTAAGTATGAAAAGTTGGGTATATATACTAAGATTATTACGGTTTGATTTTGACCATATATAACGGAAACTGAATACCATGCAGGATGGAAACAATCAATCCTGACCATCAAACTGTAAATATATATATGTGCATTAATGAATTAATATTAGCACAGTTGTACTGATGCCAAATTAATTGGTCCAATTAATCTTTACAGGGTAACAGCGTGGATTCTCCGAAATTACGAGATTCACACAACGGACAAGTGGGAGGACATTGGAGTTGAATTTCAGATTTTGTTGGCAGCCAAAAACAAGGTTAATTTGATTCTAAAAAAGAGAAATAATGAACATAAGGACTAGTGAAGAGTAATAATGTTTGAAGGTTTTGAATTTTTAAACGAAATATGTATTGAAATAAATATTTTATAAGCGTGTATAATGCCTCCAAAATTATATTCATATTATTTGTTATTCTTAATTGGAAACTCATGTTACTCCTGTGCGAAAGGACGAAATAATGTAAGCATACATTAAAACAGTAGAGCTACAAACCGACCGGTTCTGGTGTTTTTTGAACCCATCAGGGCAGTTCACTTTTTAAAAAATATTCTGTCCGTTTCGATTTTTTTCATCTTTGCCAATTTTCGGTCATGCTGCTGTAAGAGATTAATGCAAGTTGTGAACTAGCCAGCCGGTTTCACCCTATTTGGGGCTCATCAGTGTAGCGTACTTGCGTGTAGAGGTGTTAAAGAATGAAATCGTATAATAACCGAATTACCGAATATTTTTTATTAAGATTTTTTTTTACTTTTTAATTTGAATTTCCCCTCTTGTTTTTCGAAATGAAATAAATATATTTAAACATCATCATGTAGTTAAATACGTACATAAATCTTTTTTTGTAACACAGAAAAGTAAAAAAAAAAGAAAAAAACTTTTCCACGTTAAAAAAATACACAATTATGCATGCTTTAAAAATTTACAAGTGAATACAATAGTTTTCCGAATTAAGAAATGTTAAATTTTGAATTAAATTTCCTGCCTGGACATATTTTTTCTCACATCGACAGCATTTTCTTTATATTTAAACATTAACCCAGGTGTTGTTCCCAAATGACGCAAAGGAATAAGATTTTGCAACAAACTGGTGAAAGACGAAAACATTATTCCTTTACCTCATTTAGAAACACACCCGTTTACTGTTAACTATAAATGTGTTGAAAACGCTATCGATGAGAGGATTTTTTGTCACTCTTTGTGACAAAAAATCTCATCGATAGGGTTTTCAACACGCTCATAACTATCACTTCTTTTAAGCCTCTCTAACATTCTTAGAGTCTTCTTTGCTTGAATAACCAGAATATCAATAACGTCAGGGTGTAAACCTTGGGCTAAATTGTTCCAACTGTTGACAGGGTCTCGTACCATGGGCGTGGTATAATTTTTTGGTCGCACCACCATTTCTCCGTATGAGTCGTTATTGTTAGCGTCTGACAACGAAATATCCAAGGTTCTTAAGTGGCTAATGGCTTCCAGGAATCTCCTGAAGCCCGAAACGAGACATCTTTCTCCATGTCTCCCCCTTCCTCTTCGCTTGATCTGGCAATGAATAGCTATCAGTTCAATCATACACGACCTGGCTGGTGCCAATCGTGAAGGTATATCCACGCTATAGTTCCAGAATTTTGATAGTCGCACGACTTTCAAGACGAACGGGTCACGTACGTAGGATTCTATTACGTCCACTGTCTTCATTGAAAACGCACTACTGAAAAATTTATTATTCAATAAATCAACATTCTGCGTTTCTCTAATCGCTTTCAGCTGCTTCCCCCGAAGATCCTGAAGTGCCAGTCTGGCTTCTACATCCCCGACGTCTTGTCCAGCAAACGGGGCCGTGTGCTTCAACCTATTTGTTGCTGCCAGCAAATCCACCTCGATATCACCTTGAGTGGGCGTGGAAATGTTGAATTGGATCGAGTGCGTCATCACACGAATATTGCTGACTTCGTACATTTCCTCTAAAAGCTCTTCAAATTTATCAAAAACCTCCCCAAATGGGGGTTGTTCATCATTGACAAAGACAATGAGGTCCAAATCCGGATTCGAAGTTTCTCCATTGGCCCCCTCGAAGGATATCCCTGTCCCCTTTCCAAAGCTCCCTGCTATTTTTGTTTTCCCGATCTTAAAATCATAATCTGCGCTATTCTGCTTCAACTGTTCGAAAACTTTCTGCGCCGCCTTTCTTCCTTCCCTCATGTATTCCGGATTGGGAGCGAGGTCATCCGCCAAATCCTCAATGTCATCTACCAGTTCGTAGCAGTATGGACTCATAATGCGATGCTGTAAACGGGGAAAATAAAAGAAGGATGAGTCAATGTCAACACAATAATAACAGAAACAAAAATGTAGTTTGGTAATAACAGCAAACCTTGTTGACATGCTACAGAGAGTACGCATATGAAGAAAACTACGGTCATATAAGAAAAGTTTTTTTATATGACCGCGCACGCGATGTTGCAATAAAGAAATTTTTTGTTTCATGACGAAGGCTTACTTTTCGAGCGCGTTTTTCCTGTTTATTCCTCCAAATTTTTAGGAGCCAAGTACCAACGGTAAGTAAGATAAATGGTATGTAATCGCACGCCTCCTCCATCACTTTATAAAGAAAGTATAAAATTATTTTGAGCAAATTTTTCAAAATTAGCAATATCGCCGTAAGGGTGTAAAACCCCAGGGTCTGAAACACTAACAGTTTACAGTATCCCATGAGTGCAACAACACAGTAAGCTATATTGGTCAGGAGTTTTCGTATTTCGTATCTTACGCAAAAGTCTGTGACAGACTGATGAAAAATCATTTTAGTATTGGATGTTTTATTCCGAGGAGGAAGCTGTCTTTAATTATATTCACATTTAAAGCTGTCGTCTTCTCACATTAATACATGGATGTTGGTTCTAGACGTTGTTGAATAATTGGCGTAAAAGGTGTTCTATCGCCTGTTGGGGAACTCCAACAAACGTTTAAATCGTTTAATCGTTGACAGTAACTGAACTGCTTTGTATTCTTACTAGTGTGGTATACTAGTACAACACAAAAGCGCCACTTTACTATTATTATTGTAGAACTGGCTGCCGATTGATGTTGTCTCAGCACCAAAATGGAGGGAGGGGGTCTGATCTTTAATAACCGTAACCCCGCTATATTATCTAAACTTAGTTTTCACCTCCCCATCGTTCTCGTTTACACTTGCACCACCGCCATAGTGCCACTTACTTTTACCTCTTTCCACTATCACTGATGTTGTGTGACTGTGACTCATTTTGGAACGCTCATCTTTATACTCAACCCCGACCGATTAAAAACGTCTTGGATGGTAAGCACCAAATCACGTCACAACCCTTTGTCGTTTCCATTTAACATTACAATGGTAGGCAGACGTAATGAAAATAATAAAACTTTTCTCCATTCGTCATGTAGCATGTTATAATATTTTTGTATTAGGTGGGTTACGATTACGGTTAGATATATTATTCGCATGTCCGCCGAAGCTCTTGGCATTTGCAAAAAAGAGCAGACAAACGTTTTATCCTACATTGAATTAGATAGACAATAGACTTTCCTTTGTAATATAAGCTACTCACAATTACATTTACTACTACATTAATTTGCTCGTTTTGTTAAGCGTAGCCTGTAAACTGGTTCTAACTCTAACGTTTTTAAGAGGAAAAACGTTTTTTAAACTTTTATTTGATTGAACTAACACACGTATGTATTAGTCTTTTCGTTATCATGATGGTAGTAGTAGTCTATTAGAGTTTATTGTAAGATCAAGTAGATAATTGTGTTTGTATTGCTTTTCTGTTAGTGTGCGCTTCCACTGTTGTGTATACGAAAACAAAAGCAGCAACGAATCCATTTCATGCTTTATATAGTACGATATAAATAGGCTTGCTTGGTAGTGATAGTGTAAATGTCACTAAAGCGTTAACGCACTGATCTGCCGCCTTGCTGTTGCGCTGCGGATAGTTGTTGCTACATTGCAGCGTTGTGTATACTCAAGCTGGGATTCCTTTACTTACAAATAAAAGGTAGCCACTGGTTGACCGCATCATGTTCTATGGCCGACATTGCAGATTGTGATACATTGGTGAACTGGCTTTGGCACACGTAGCTCTGGATCGGCGATATTACACAGCCAAGCTGGTTGTGCGTCTACCTAAACTTCATGGAAGTTCATCAACTTTGATGAAAAATTATATTTGTGCAAAAATTTTGCGTGCTAAATTCATCGTGAACGTAACGTCACATTTTACCAACGAAAAGGGTACGAAACTGCAACACCTGTGTAGTGGTAAACTTATGGTATGTTAGCGTAAATATTCATAGTCCTCCAGTCTGCATGAGTACGATATTTTATAATAATATGTGCTTAATAACTGAAAATATTGAGGTGTCTACATAAATAAATACCTACTACATCCATCATATAGCATGTATTTATACGACATATCACGACTACTTTGCGATTTCTTAACGTTTTGGTTGGATTCAATGCCACGCTAACTCGAGCTCTTTATAACTCCTATGAAGGCCACCAGTGCCGACGTCGATATTGCAAAAAGTGGAGCAGGAGGGAGGACTGTACTGCAAGAGTATTATACAACCACAAAGCTATAATGTTCAATATATTTAGTTTTGATAGAGGCTCATCTCTCATCTGGCTGTGCAACATGTATGTACTATCAAAGAAACAACTATTTGCTTCACTTTTCTTTTTTCGGTTGGTAATGTTATACATATATTTACTGCCACCCACCGACAACAGACAAGCGTGGCTTTGCAAAACCACAGAGTGGGTATACATTTGTATACGATGATATATTGTTGTGGCAAGATTTGTTTCTTGTTCCTTTGTACTTCAGTAAGTTGCATATTCAATCTTCTTATTCCAGTACTTATTTTAATATAGACGGCAATTTATGCCGGAAAGCATTCAAATGACACCAACGTCTTTATAATTCTAAAATTTACAAGCATCAGCACAAAAGTACTGTGTAACTTTTGTAACAAAAGGCTGTGTCATAATTAATTAATTAGTTACAAGTGAAAAGATGCTGCATTACTTCATGATTTCAAAAAGTCGTTACAACTTTTATGCAATAAGGTATAAAAATGCATAAAAGACACACACTTTACAACACGTGTTATTTTTGTTTATAAAGACATTATACACGGATAGATGGGAAGATGGGTAGTAAAACGTAAAAATGAAAAGAAAAGTATTTTAAATCATTTAAGGCGATGATTGTGAGATAATGCTTAGGACAGCAGGTTTTAAAAATTAGCTTACGTATATGGGGCGCTTTACAAGATTATAGTTGCATTCTCACTTGGGCAAATTAAGCTTGCACACGTTCGTTTATTACCCTGCATGTTTATATGTATATCTCCGTTGAATATAGAGGGTATAAATATAAACATTTAATTATAGTGTACCACCTCATCATGACAATGACGCATTAATACATTTTGTGCATTTATAACATCTTGTTGACTAACAAGTCAAACTATAACAGATATCCTATTTAGAAATGTACTCTTAAGCTACATATCATATCATTCAACCAATTACGAGCGAGTTCATAGATTAATGGTACAAATAAATAATGACATTTTCGTTCATTATCCATACAAAATTTGCGATATAAGTATAATCCAACATTTCTTGTAATAATTTTAAGATCATAAAGCTGTCCCCATATATAAATTACAACTGTGTGCATTGTTGATTGTATAATGTAGCCTAACATATCTAGTTTTAGAACAAACGCGCATAACCAACACAACTTTGTTCTAATGATGGTGGTATATATTGTGTAGATAAATGCATAACCCAATCTGAATATAGGTGATACTATACTCACTATCGACTTCCGAGAAGAGCGGTTGGTATTATGCATTCATACATTATAGGCTTTTCTTCTACATTTAACCCTTGTTCCTGAGTACCGTCGTCCATATCCTAACGAGTTTTCTGAAATAGGAACTCGTTACCAGTAACCATCCCCAGTGACGAAGTGTAAAATTCATCAAAACTTAACCAATTTTCATTACAAATAATAGCAGCATAATTTTGATTGTCACCATTACACTGCATTTGCAAGGTACAAAATGCACACACAAAACTGCAACGAAATTTGCAACATTTGCATACTAGAATAACAAGAAACAATCTATGAAAAATAAAATAACTGTTTAAGCTCAATGCAAACAAACAGAACGGAATGAGTTTGAATTCAAAATTATAAAGGGTACTATAAAGGTAACATGTCTAAAAAAGGAAGCATTTTAAATTTCCTATACCATTTCCACATAAAACTGTCTTATCCTTTAGTGAATGCAGTATATAGTAACTGTTTATTAATTTAACGTGTTTCGAATTAGCAAGACGTGCAGTGTGGACATGGATGTTACATTAAAAATTACAACAACCGCATCAAGTAATACTGTAATTTTGTGTACGCACGGAAAGTAAATTTGATGAAAATTATGACATCATGTGTGGTGTTTTGTTGGTTAGAGAAACGAGGATTTTCCTTTTTCTTGCTTATCTCCTTTAATGTGATTTAGGTTCACTTTCCTGCATGTCCTCTGAGCCTTCACACAGTGTAAATCGTCGAGGTCTGCGGGAAATGCGCGGTTTGTCGTGTAGAACGCTACAATAACAATGGGATTACATGCTTAATACCTACAACTTACAACCATGTCTGATGATGAATATTACTTTGATGGTCATTCTTTTGCATCATTATAATGATCAATTTTTATGAATTTAAACTATTACACAGGTAGTAATGTGAAATGTGAACAGTGAGCATTTTACACGGTTCGGCGTCGTCAGATTTGAAGGTAGGTAGGTATCAAAAGACGATATAAGTTTTAAGAATAAGTTATAAGAAATATACATACAGAAAATTACTTTCTTCGAAGAGGACAATAAACGATTAAGGAAGAATACTATATGTTGCAATGTCAGATAAGACTAATGCTGAATTTATACTTGACGATAACGAGGCTTTTGTGCTCTCGCTAAGGCAGAGCAAGATCATATATACTTACC
>JAHZNE010006370.1:0-10804 GCA_027744055.1 Callyntrura sp. NNG-2020
CAAAGTTGCTTTGATTTATGTAGACAATTCCACATGTACATGTTGCTAGAATGTATTGCACAATTGCATGGTGCAGTGTGGAAGCTGCAGTAATCTTACGAAAACGAAACGAAAAAAGGCAAATCTACCTACACCACACTTGCATTTTCGTTTGGGTGCTAAATAGCTGCGACACTAATATTTTGACTCATCTTCCTTACATCAGTTAATTACGACGTCATTTCAAATTCTAAATGTTATTCACTCCTTTATTGATTACACAAATTATATTCTGTGTGTTTTCTCAGAGGTTACCTGATTTTTTTTACAAATCGACAACAACTTTAGTGACACGACATGCATTCTTCATATTTTGATAATTTATGTGTGGCATAAGTAGTGCCAACCTTCATTTTGGTAATGGGACGTCCCACCAACTTAAGAAATCAGCTTTTACTGAAATCAGCAAGCACCGTCACGTTTTTAATACATCAAATATTATATAAATCGATGAGGTCAATTACAGCTTAATTAATAAATTTAAAAATAGTTTTTTCAAGAAACATTCTATAATTTGCATGGGGTATGTGGTTAATGACGGTGGCGTTCAAGCCTATTAAGTTGCTTCCACAAAAAATGTCCACATTTTATTGATGGCAAATATTATGCGACATGGCAGAAGGAACAATCAACACATTCAATCGTGAGCATGCGAGAAATTTATGTTTTTTATATAACAAGAATACGGTTGTTTGTACGACTTTCATGTGAATGTTGTACGTAAAGAAAAATAGTGAATGTGTCGAAAATAATTTTTACACATTGTATGTATCTGACTACGTGAAGAGAACATTGAATATTATGGTGACAACGCTCTTCTACGGTAGCTACCATATCCTATAGTCCTATTTAATGATACATAGTCCCACCTTAGTCATTTTGCTAGTATTTCGTAATAAACTGATGATTACAAGTAAAATACTTGAGGCACTTGAATTGAAGCAGAGTCGTAATTCCAAAATCAACTGTCCGATCAAACACATCTCGTTTAAAGGAGTAGCAAGAAAAAACGAAACCCACCATTACGTCTGCAAAGTTATATAACATTCAAACATTCGATAAAGTTTATACCTATTTTAGAATTACAGGTTTTCAAAAATGCATTTGATAACATTACTTCTTGTATAATTCTTTTGAAAATCAGAATTTGTCGGTAATGCAATTCATCCACTATAAACACTTAAAGGACGTGACGTGATTATTATTATAATACATATTTACTGCCAACTATTATATGCTACCGGGCTTCTTATTAACGTATTATTCTAGTGCACACACCATATATACACAGACTGCGTATTGCTGTGTGTAGAATTAGTTAGCACTTCTGTGTTAATGGACAACAATTTCAGTGTCTCTTCAAACATACAGTTTTGGCTTCTTCAGCGATTATGCAGACTCAACAGAAAGCAGGTACGCTTGAAAAGAGTGTGCCAACAACGTACGTAAATGACAACGTTGACAAAGAAATGTATTGTTGTTACTTATGTAGGTTAATTTTTCACAACGTAAAAATGTATCATCGGACAGTGACCACCACAACTAGTCGACGTAGCATGATAAAATTTATATATTCAAGTGGTCTAAATAGGTTATTTCTATTCATCTATCATCAAGTGAAATGCCGGTGAGGGGTACGATGAATAACTCAAAAGTGTAAAAACAATAGCTCTACAGTACACAGATACAAAAGATACAGAATGAAATTTTGTCTATAAATGAGCAAGCTGCCACGTACATTTTTGTCATCATTAAATTACATTTTTATTAAGATGCCGGTAATAAGCTCTGAATTTCCGACATGTCATTTTATCAGTTCTGAGTATCTGCCACGAATTGTAGAAATGCGCCTCGGAATTAGTTTGTTAGAAGAATATGGCTGACGTGACAGTTATAAACATGTTTTGCCGATTTGTCTAATTACCGTTTTGAAGTGACGCTAACCGCCAACGAACAACATGGCCTGATTTGGATATCAACTTATATTCTATTCTGAGTTTAGCAAGGGCAACAATCGATGAGGCGCTAATGAAGGTGTTTAGAGGCAATCTTGCTTTTCAATCCATTATTTGTAAGGAGTCATTTTAAATGAAAACTTGTGCAATTACTTATGGTTCTCATAAATCATAAATCCTTGATCAAAACTATTGATACGGTTGTCAATCTATTGGGAATGTGAATGGCCATATTTATAGCACAGTGTTTTGTTGCAAACAAAATAAGATTTTATATGTAATTTGTTACAGGATTAATCATAGGAAGAGAGGGTGTATTGTACAAAGTACCTCAGAATTTATACCTGCACGATTCAAACCGGAAATCTAAAGAGATTGTCATTCTAAATTCTAACATCTATTCAATCTAACTAACTAGTACGATCCGAGTAGAGCAAAACACGGAAAAGTATATGACCATTGAACCACACAGACGGTATAATTTTCCTACTCCTATTATCCTCCCAAAATCCAAAATTTTACAGTTGTGCCTTATGTGTGGTAGGATGAAGTCACTTTTTGCTTATTTGGGTCGTGATAGTTAGGTTTAAAAAATGGTTCCTGGTCTTTGTAAGTACGTATAATGTATAGACATTGCTTGAAGATAATTGCTGACGTGTAGTTGATAAAGTGATTTATAAAGTAATACCAATGCCAGGTATTGAAAAATGACGTTCTTGTGGCTCACATAATTTTAGTCGCAACGAATTTGTAGCACATAATGAAGTGGACGGTTATGTCATTTAATTAGTTAGCCAGAGAACGCTTCCGATGTGTGTGACTGTTTATTAGCCGTGTAAATGCTATCAGAAAATGTTATTATCATTAATGAATGCACCTGGCGAGCGGCAATATTTATTGGCAGCGTATTAACATTTTAACGGCCACCAGGGTTTGGTATAAATAACTTGCATTCAAAGTGCATGTGCATGAATATAAGCTCAATTGTTTATTTAACGGTGACGTTTATTTGAAGTGATGAGTGTTGGCTCAATCAGCTTCCATAATCCATAAGAAGATGCTGTAACAGAAACCAACCCTAAAAATACATAAATGTTTGACCTGACCACATAAATAAACAAACTTATTCAACTATGTTGTGCAATTTTGTAAGAGACATCAGTAAAATATTACAATGCAGTCATTGTTTTAATCTTATGTGATGTGATGCACTGAAGCCAAACATGTGTTTTCGCAGTTTAGAACATATAGGAAAGAGGAATAATTTCCATCGTTTTCTAAAGAGTACATTTCCTTGAGACAAGCGTAGGTATACAAGAAGCCTTATTCCGATTATAAAAGATGCAGTCTGGTTCCTCCTTCTCAGCGACTTTTGTCGGATATGTGTTATGTTAGTTATCCAATCGCACGTTTTAGTGTCAACATGAAGATTAGTACAAGTGCAAAGTGCAACTGAGGTAAAATGAGTCGTTCCCAGTCGTTGCATAATATAGGGCATAATATAATGTACGAAACAACAGGTAGTTTGGTGAAATACTAGTTAACAGCATTTATGCAACATCTATTTCGTTTTGTCTCGACGCTGAGTCAGGCAAACTTACCACGACATTTTGTGTAAAGAAAAGTAGTATTCCTGGATCCCATTGTTTCAAAATTCCTAATTTGCCGTGTAAAACTTTCATATACTTATGTGTGTATAATTATTCTTAAGTTGCCAATTGTCACTGCATCATTGCTCGTTAATGGGAAGGATGTCGTTACTTCGAATCAAGTCATGTTATCATGTAATCATACACTCATGCAAAATGTGTTACGTAAGGGAAGAAGGTTAAAGGTGTCTATATTTTGTTGAAATGTAAAACAGTAAGGTGGTGGTGTTAGGCAATGTCATCCATGCAATTTTATGCACGTATATAGTATATGATTGAGGATAGTGTGAATAATTTACATTTATTTTGTTAATTACAAGCGCACTGAAATCAACTCGTAAACATATTATTGAACGTTTACAAATTAAATTAATAATACTATATTTGCTATTAATGATATGATGTACTGCGCTGCGCAATCAAAATATTGTTTTTTAATATCCGATAAAGTCCATGCTTGTTTAAAGATAGTGCAAAAAACAACTACCTATTATTTTATTAACAATATGATTTGCAATTAGTATTATGTTGAGTGGAGTGCTAATATGTAATCGTAGATATAGCATTGTTGCTCATTTCATTTTTACAAGAAAAAATTAATGATGAACCCTAAGAAATTAAAACACATAAACTTTTGTAAGTGTTGAGGTGAAGTGTCAGATGTCACGAATTCAATTAGGTCACAGACAGCCAAGGTATAACTTAGGCACATATGGTCCATTCAAAACCATCTTGTTTATCAGTTCACAAACTTGTTATTTACAAAATAAATGCAGAGTACTCATCAGGTTACATATGATGCGTTAACACAAAATTGGAATTCTCACTAGTTTTTCTACTAAATGCCGCATCGTTAGAAGAGCCTTGATTTGATTTGATATTCTGCCTTTCTAAAATTGACAATAATTACTAGCGTCTTCAGTAAAAAATGTTGGGTTATTGTTGTTCATTTTTAAAAGGTTTTCAACAGCACAAATATCATTTAAAAAGTTGTCTTTTTCAACATGTTCTCAAAACTATGATGATGAGACATAATTTAATGCATCATCTTTATAGTGTATGTAGACACAATATTGATTTTGGTTTAAAAAATATTGGAGTGGCGCTTTTTCACCCATTTGTAGCCTTATTTACATAGGCAAATATTATTATCATCATTAATATTCACGCCTACAATGCTAGTTCCGTTTATCGCTCAAGCTTTGGTAAGAAAGTCGATGTGTGATAATAATAAGTGTTAATATTTTTTACCATTAGTCTATGTAAAGTGATTGGGCGATAGCTGAAAACTATTAAACTTTACAACTATGACTATGACACAACAATAAAAATAACTAATTGCGCGTTGCTTCTATAAGCCAAGTGCCAAGTACCGTCTGCGTCTACCGGCAGCGTACCTATAATTTTCAGTTTGCTTACGACTCGACAACATTAATCGAACGTTCGTTATTATGAAGTCCCGACTGTTTGTAGCAAGTAGATAGATAGACAGGTGGAAAATGCATAATGCTTTATTATTTCGGTCCATTTGCAAGCACTTTTACCATCAGTCTGGCGTGGCGCTGATGATGAGACAAGTACCCTCCGACACGCATCGATGGTTGATGGTTATACAGTGTGATGATAGTAGTGTGTCTCTTCTAAAGAATATAGTGTACATAGACACGGCGGTGACGATCATTAAAAAATGGGTAAGAATTTGTTGACCTGATAAAAATCGTGTGCTGCAAAGTGTGTTTGTATGTTGCTGAGGTATGTCTACGTTTGAATTTCATGAGAAGTTCCGTGGGAGGACGTTTTTTTAATTCAGCATCAAACTATTTCATTTTGTACTATCTTTAGCTATCTAGAAACACAATAGAATCTTCGCAACTACACACCAGAGAGATGTGTTATCATGTTAGCAGATTTTTCGAACAAATAAGAGCCATATAGTAAATTATTTTTATTATTGAAACTAATTGCCGGCAACAAAATGGCAGTTACAGAAAATATACATGAACTAACTTATCTCATAAAAATAACTTGTTACTCTTCCTCTAGGCTTCCGAGTAGTGAATTTGACCTAACCACAATATATAATTTCCATTTTCTATACTTGACTATAGTTTTCAACAGGTTTCTGTTGTATTTTGCAAATCAAATAATCTTCCCAAAGTAATTGCCCTGCAGTCAATCTCTCGGTTAATGAGTCGAAAAACGTAATAGTGTGTGGAGTGGACGCTAACGATAAAAGAAAGAAAATATTTACGTAAATTGTATCACTGCGAGAGGACTGCGACAAAACAACATAATATTTAGTTAGATTAACTGAAGACGAGATGGTGAAATGAGGACAACCGCGTATCACATGTCCATCTCTTGTATTTCATTTTCCGTTTTGTCATTTCGTAATTGTCAAAAGTAAAGTATATTCCTTTATGTATTTTTATATTGGCAGCTTTTCTAGCATTTCCACCATGCCACTATCCTTAAATTGAGGAGCAATAGTAATATCACAGTTTGCAATTAACTTTACCTATTTTGCTGCATTTTTTACATTATGTTGTAACTCATTAACAGAACCAACACAGCCTGCTGCTACTTTCGTAGAAACATCCTTATTGCCACTGGCATCGAAAGATTATCTTTTGTCACTGTCCAATATTTTAGTGCTTCGAAGCCACGAATTGTTTAAAAATATTCATGAGAATTCCCATAATTTTGAGAGAATGACGAAGATTGTAAAGATTTATGGGCACAGGCATGAACAGCATTACTGTGCATCACCACAGGACTCACAGGACGCCATATTGATACCCAGCTAGCCTTAAAATTCTTTCGGTCAATTAACACTCTGCTATTTCTATACACACAAAAAAGTTTACTTTTACGCTGTTGCACTGCTGGGCCTTTTATGCATTTTAGACATACATTAAATTGTAGACGCTTATTGGAGTGAAAATTATACTCTAATTAGACAAAATGATTGCTAAACGCTTGTCTTAATTATACCAATCGTCCATTACATACATACACACGTTTAAATCTGTGTTGGACAAATAAAATAGCAAAAATTCTGAGTTGCATCAACATTACGACGAGCAAAAAGCATCTTCCGGAACATTTAATGTAACAACTTTGATATTTCCTCTCCTTTCTTGCTGTGTTGTTGACTTTAATGGCGCAGCGTCTTCCTATATTAATTCTAAAATTTCTGTACCGTCAAGAAAAATGTGCCCAATCCGTTCTCATATGTGTCCGTTGATAAACATTATGATCCTTTTCAAACTGCCTTCTTACGATTTTTCTGTACTTAATTGATCACATCCCTTTTGTTAGGATCATAGGTCATGCCAACAGCCGTAGGCTTATCCCTATTATCCTGAGTTTGTAAAAATCTCGTTTCGTACACTGAAAAATAAATACCCATGTTCACATTAAGAAAATAAAATTGTACTTCCTAACTTGAAACCACATAGCAAGGATACGACTGTGCAATCCTGCATTAATATTTAACCCAAACTTTTCTCCAAAATGGTAGATAGGTAATGCAAAACTAAAAGCACACAATGGCATTAAGGTAGTGATTCTTGTATATTATAGGGAAAACATTAAATTCACAACTTTATTTAATACAATAATTTGTTTCTGTTGAACGCAGGGCAAAGAGTACGCCAGTTCAAGCGTGCCTTGCAGTAATAATTTATTTTCTAACACATACTTGATTGAAAAAGTTCCATTATCAAACCCGTACGTGTAAAATACATAAATAGCAATTACGTTTCCCTATTATTTGTGTTGTTGATAAATTATCTGTTTTCTTCTACTCTGCTGCCGGGCTTTTTTATCGCTTTCAGTGCAAGCACATGCCACATGCCTAGGTATGTGTGAGCAATCATGATGATGATAATAGCTTTGTCTAATCAAAGTTGAGCAAGCTTTTTGAACTCGTCCATTATGCATACCTTCAAAATCAGAAATGATAGGGTCTTTCTTAAACGCTCTAGTTAAGCATTGATAACACACCACTTGGTATTTCAAAAGGCAGCATACTTAAAATGGTATCTTCTTCAACAATACAAATAAATTAACACAGGAATTGTCGAATCTGACACTTGTCACTCTGCGTCATTGTGTCATTGACATGGTTTAAAACAACATACTGGTATGCAAAGCAACTATCTGTGCTGTACTGGTATGGTGTCGCATGTGCATGTACATGTGAGAAATGTTTGTTGCGTATAGACACCTTGCTTTCTGCTACACATTATTTTTATTATTATTACGAATATCCTTTACACAAATGCTTCTATAATATGTAGCTGATATCTGCATTACTTGCAAATAAAAATATTTACCATTGTTGTTGTGATTATTGAAAAGGGTACACTGTCAGAATCCAATTAAATAATAATAAAAAATTACATATTATACGATGTACCCAATCATCATGATGTAAGACAAAAGGAAGTTGACGTGTCAAGAATTTACTTACATTTTCTACCCCATGGTCCAAATACCTTTCCACATTTTTAGGGGACCTCTCATACAACGCCATAAATTGACATAAATTTTAATTGTGATTTCGATCTTTGTTAACGATGACTAGCCGCGAGTAATCTGTTCAGGTCAGTCACTGTTTGTAATGCATCTTACTGACAGCTTGTGTTACAGATCGAAATCAATAAAAGAATAGACGGCTCACGTGTGAAACCTGTCACGAGTCATTGGTGGTGTGCTACGCAGAGTGAATAACGCACCTAGCGAAAATTAAGGAAGGCGCATTAACAAACTGATTTACGAACACCAACAACTGCTGCTATACAACAACTTGATTTTCACATTCGGTCCATTATGCTACTACTGCATCTTCGCATTTCTTAAAAATGACCAGCGAGAAAACAATGAATATAATAAATCTCGTTTAGAAAACATAATACAATGCCAATTGTGTAGCTGAATCTTCATTGTTTCCGTTCTGAACGCTAGACACTTCGTGCTGTTTTCTTGGAGGGAAGTCGCCTCAGTTTCAGTCTTTTTTTATGTGTAGTAGCTAGCTCTCTTCCTGGCCAATCGTTGATTTCATTGTTCCTCGAAACGTTTACACGCATCAGAAATTTAGGAATAATTTAAATGATCCGTCACATTTAACGCAACTTTTTATGATTTGTTAAAAAATATATATAATGTATTTGCAATTAGCTGACTGTCTTACTTTTACCGATTCACCCATATATACCAACTAACACCTGCAATCAATTCAATTGTTGCGTCGCTTGCTGTGAGATATTTTTCAAACGTTGTTGGTTGAAGGCTATAATAATATTATGTTTCTCTATTTGCATCCATAATCCGAACCCAACAATCGAATTTATAGCAGCTGGTACCTAATAGGAGCATCCTTCAAACTCTCAACTGATAAAAGCAAGTAGTGACGATGTTGACTATATATAACCTTGTTGGTGCCAAGTGAGGTGACAAAAATTGCTACAGTATTAAAATATGAAAACTATTGCGTGACACGCATCGATAATTTTAAATTCCGTCTCCTTATTCCACTGTTATTGCGTATTATTCAATTCGAACAATAAATCTGTTCGTCACGGTTGCAAGTTGCAACTATCAAACAAAACTATCATTTTAATGGAACAACGAAGATGCGTCACTAATAATACAAGAGCGTGTACATCAAAGACCGACGTTGTCAGCATGTCGGGATAACTAATGCCTTATAAACCTGAAACGCGTAATAACTTACCTGGGTATACACAAACTTTATTACCTTTGTTATGTACACCACTTGTCATACAGAGCCTTAAGGTGCCAAAAGACGCGAGATTATGGGGTGCTTTCTTAAAGAGATTATTTTTGTGGTTGGAGAAGAGATGACTTTGAATTTGAAATTCAAATGAAGTAACCTAACGGCTGTATATAGTACTGCACCGTTGTACACGACGAGAAATGATGGACAAGCATGCAAAGTAGCGGCATGCGGTATTTGACATGCCTAATAGTTTATTGCAACAAAATCATTACGACAACTACTTCTCAAAATCAATCATCGTTGGTCAAGGTCCGAAACTAAAATCAATATTCGCTCAGTAGTAATAAACAGCAGCAAACGAGCGCGGTAACAAAAATTCGGTTGTTTCAGATATTGCGCCAGCCAACACGGTCGTTTCTATTGTTGGCAGAGGACAATATTTCAATTGTTTTTAACGCACATTAATTGTCGCATTCATGTTTTCATTACGGGACTACTAATAAATTGGTAATGAGACGAAACGATGCACTAAAGGCTTCTCTACTGCTGTGCACTAACGAGCATTGTTTGTTAGAAATCGTAAGGTTTTCCCTCTTACAAGCAAAGTCAGACTGCCACAGAATAGAGCCTAAAGATGCGATTATAAATGGCCATTAAACTTTGGATAATAGGCATGCACATAATGTAAAATATTTTCAGTTCACTCTTTATCTGAAATAGTAGCAAATGGTTGCTACTTCTATACACAGCTTATCAGAAGACGTTTGATAGTTTATTTTATTCCAAAAGGTTTCACCATTAGTGCGCAAGAAATTCTCACATTTTTGTGTTGCAGAGAAATTAAAGTAGGATTGTGAAATTGCAGCATCTGTCAAGTAGTCTAATAAAGTGAAGGAGGTTAGTTACCTTACCTTCTCTTCTTCACTTCACCACCTCATCATTCCAAAGGATTACAGAAGCGTTCATTTTATTATTATTGTCATTATTATTATTATTTAACTTGAATCATCTCAAAACTTCACGATCATCACCAACATCACTGTGACCACTCTAGAACACACACACACACACATGTACACAATCTTAGTTCCTCTCTGTACTAGTAGAGACTAGTGCTCCTAGTAAGCGATGTGCCAAGCTAATATACCTTGTCATTCGGTTTGCGTTTATTGTGAAGGTAGGCATATGTAACATCACATCACTCAATCTTTTGGTTGGGGTGGCTTTACTATATACTACGACGACGAGACATTGCGTTGTCATCATCTTTTTCTCTTTTTTGATTTTTAAGATAATCATAATTCAAAGAAAATATCAGAACTTGTGAGATGAACATGGTGACTGGTGATGTCATGTGTATTACAAAAGAAAATCGTTCAGTTGGAATTGAAATCTGATTTAACTAGATGCATATG
>JAHZNE010006371.1:0-10045 GCA_027744055.1 Callyntrura sp. NNG-2020
GTAGCTCAACATGTTCATTGTGCATATCATTTTATGCGACATATATTGTCCCTGATGAGTCTGATCATTATTTCAGTCCCATCAGACGATTCTATGCAGCACCACGTTTTCGTAATTTTATGGTTGCAAGAGGCGGGGAACCATGAAAATATATTTTTATCATAAGTGTATAGTTAATTTCATTCCTGGTTTTGCCGTCTTGGAGCATCTCCGGTAGTTGAGCATCTCAATTCAAATGTGTAAATGAGTGTCTTTAAAGATATCTCACTCTTGTTTAAGCTATAATCTCTTGTGCTGTCCCTATCTTTTATGAACAAAGTTTATATCTTCAAAAAAAGTCAAATGTCATACAGTCGTTTCATTTGTCGCTACGTCAATCTTCATCTTATGGTATTTCTATTTCGTGTCAAGACTCGAGAGAGTCTAGTTTATTTTTATTTTTGAAGATGTCATAAAAATCCTAATAAACCAGCAAGTGTGCAGGTTTGATCTGTATATTTTTAGTGAAAGTTTTCACTGGGGTTTCATTTTCCTTAAGTTGTCCGTAGAGCAGCATGCTGTTTGTCTCGTTGCCTCAGATCACAGTGTTATATCGTCAGATTTAATTGTGTCACCAAAGACACTTTTATATCAAAGCTCCCTTTTTACGAATGTTTCACAAAGTTATTTTTTCTCCTTACAACTTTCTTTGCATATATAGGTATTAGCTACATTGTATACAATACATGTTTAAAATTGAGAAGTCTATATCGTACTTCTCCAACAGAAAATCCATTAGCATTCCCCCGTTGTTTGGAGACTCGATGTTCTTACTTGAAGATGAAGGGCAGAATCGTTGAAAAACTAGTTTTCTTCCCGTTGCCCGTATTAATTTTTTATACGAAAAGGTTACATGGGGAAAGTAAGCTGCTTTTTGGAGAATATTTGTTATTTTCACAGCTATGCTATTATGACATCAACCTAAGATGTAAGGTGAAAGAAGTGTGACGTACGTATATCTTAGATCTTCTCACATAACATAAATATAGTAACATTATCCCTTTTATTAACCTCATTCTAAAATGTAAGTAAATATTTTATTTTCCTTGTACTCGTTGTCAATGAAACTTCAGCGTAGGCAGACGTAGGCGTAGGTGATATGGAGCAAAGTAGATTTAACAAATGATAAACAACATTTCTGCCTTTTTCCACGACAACAAACACGTAATCAGTCAACTTCTTGTTAAGAAAATCTAATATTTTTGTATATTTTGCATTGATTTTCCAATTGAGACATGTCGAAATGCGCTGTATAAATGTTGCTTCACGAAGACATTATTAAAGTTCTCCAAATTTCAGATGAGCTCCGACGACTAGAAATAATTAAATAGCATGGCAAATAATATATTCAGTGAAGTATTATACACATTGTTAACGAGGTTTTATTTGTTGTATGTCGTTATTTGGTGTAGTAAACAGAAAACTCAATTCAAATTTTTGGAATGTGTGATCTTTATTGGTCAAGGACATTCTACAATTTAGGCTAGGTTTCTAAATAAGGGTTGAAATATCCCATCCCGATTACTTCAATGCGACCAACCTTGCTTTTAAAACCCTTGCTTTGAACCTGAAAGATTTGAGACTTTTATCTTTGTTTTATGCCTTCCCAGGATGTGCATTTCTAGTTTAAGACGCTCCTTGTTAACTCCTGAAATTCGTATAATTGTTTACGCTCTACATTGATTTGCACTTACAAACTGACCATCTTAAACGTAATCTGTATCGTAATTAGTTGCAACAAACTAAAATGAAAACTTAAGCGTCGTTGATATTCACCACCAGGAATTACACCATTCCTCCCAAGCATTTAATATGAAAGTTACTACCCAATTAGTGATTGCATGCCTACCATGCATCATTCAAAATAAATGTCACTTGAAAAGGCCATTCAGTTGTCACAAAGTAAAAAAAATGCTGCGCTACCTGGTGGCTATCTTCTATTAATGTTGGCGGACGAGTAGGAAATGGCAACAGAAACCACGAAAATAGACAAGATGTCTAAACTCCGGGTACCAAAAAATAATGCGCAGTCTTTTTTGTTTACTCTAATATTAGTTTGCTGTCCTAAGTAAGTTGGCTGCATCTGTCAAAGTGAGGATAAACGGATTACGAGTTCTCGTCATCTTTATGTAGTTTCTAGAGTATGACAGCTCAGCTCAGCCAATTTAGCGAATTATTTTCCGCCGTCGCAGAAACTTGATTTTCTCTAATTTACTCAGTAGATTCTCAGAGTTTGAAGGCAGAATGTTGGAATTGTTGGAAATTGGAAGCTTGCTGTTATATGAATTTAGATAATGTTCAAAGAAAAAGAATGCCAACGTGGCAGTGGAAATAAAATTATGGGAGACATGGAAGTGGAAAGACAAGTGGTAGTAAACTGGTCTGTTTACATGATGTCGTTCTAGTCTGGAAGTTTCCCATGAAATATACAAGTTGTTGCCTGGTTAGAACCTCAAACTTGAATTTTTATGCTCAAAATAGAATTTTCCGGCAGACGTTTTCCTTATAAGCTGATATACAAGCATCTTGTCTGCAACAACCAAATTAGTTTAGATCTGTTTGACATGAAGTTAACTTTTACTTTTACTCCACTGTCCATTTTTCAATGTCTACGTTTTCCCTCATTCGAGACCAAAAAAATCTCGACATTGAGTACCGTTTTATTTTGTCGAGACGAAACCAACTCCTTTCTTTTTTATGGTGTACAATAAATCTTACATTTGACAATTAAATTAATTTTGGTACTGTTAATTATACGGAGAGTGTTAATACGCGAATTGTTTTAAATGATATTTTGTAATAAAGGAAGATGGAAGAAAGGAACGGGGGAGGTTTTTCGAATGTAACTTTAAATAGATTTTACTAATTGCAGTAATTGTTCAAGACATCACTCTTATTACCCAAAAATCCCTTTAAAAGTTTCTTGTTGTTGCAGGTTGGTTGCAGCAAAAAACCGTATCCCAGTTTCCCAATGGAAAAGAGATAGAATAACAAAACGTGTCTTCATTTTAATTTACATTTTTTGGAAGTCTAAAAAAATGAAACCTACTTTTAAATTTGTAAAAAGTTTACAAGTGCAAATTCATTTAGTTCAAGGACCTCGAAAATATTAAACTGTAATGGCATTACGTTAGAAGGCTGACTAGAATGTAATTAAATGAATTTGAGCAAAATTTTCAATGCAAATGACAATTTTAAAGCTTTAGTTTGGAACTGGAAGAAAATTACAGACAATTCAGAATTAAGTCGTAACAAGTTGAAATTAGTTTTTGGACATGTATGTGACATGTATGCATGTGAAAGTTTATAACGACATTTGTGCATATGCAGATGCCATATAAAAGAGGGGAGCTGGAGCAATACATTTTTAATACAAATAAAATTGACAAAATATTGCAACTTATTATTCGCAACCGTTATTATTACTTTAATCCTCTTAAGTTAGCTTTGGTTTTTTCAATTTGCCTATGTCATGCCATTCATAATATCATAATGGTGCGCTTTTTGAAACACTGAAAATGAACTGTAATGAAGTTTACTGATGATTCAGTATAAGACTAAACCAAGCCCAAAGCAAGCCTGTAACGAAATTTATTATAAAAAACTTGTATGAAGACATATTTTTATACGCATATATGCAGTAAATTAAACTATAACAGCATCAAAGTATCAGAAAGAACGCATTTATGGAGTGGAAACTGGAGAAATGAACCGCTGAACCGGTAAACCGTAACCTCTGCTATTGTTGTGATGAAAGTAAGCGAAATATTTTACCAAAAGATTTGACTTTACTTTATTAGTTTATATGCGCGTGATGATGACAGGTAGTTGGTAAATTTTTCCTTGGCATCAAAACACAAACATTAATAACTTGCATATTTTTATCAAACTTCGCATTCTGTCTTTGGGTCTTATTTCACATACAAAACAATACATCACTTGCAACAATGCATGCATATATGTGACGACGATACAATGCTACTGTAAAAACGTTTAACTTTTAATGTCATTTTACATGTGTTTTTGACGTGCATATGAAATATTATAGAACACAACGAGCAAATCACTACGTCAACTCCAGCAAATGTAGTATTGCATGAAATGAAATTCATTTTCTGTAAAATTTCTTTCTTGCAGGTGTATGAACACGGAAGCGTAACTAGCATTATATATATATTATACAGATATCCATATATTTTAAGATCAACCGACTGCCGACGATCTTTTATACTCAAAAAGGTACAAGATGGGATCAAAGGTATGTCATTTGTCAAAAATATTCATTTTCCGATTTCACAAATTACACTATGCCCCATGGAAATATATGCCCAAAAACATCAAAACTTATATATTGGAAGAGACAAAAAAATCCATCATAGCCAGGAAATTCATAGTTTTACTTCAAAGAGAATTATTAAATAAATTCTACTTCAATTCTCCATTTTCACTTCACGTATTCCGAACGCATGTTATTTAATGGAGGTAGTGTGCTTTATCAAGCTTATTTACTCTTTCCTTTTCCTGCTGAAAGATGAATTGTATATACATACTGTGGTACGATGATGATAAGGTTCTATGCTCGCGGCAAAAATGAGCCTATCATTGTTATTCAATTCGCTCCGTTTTCTTCATAGTTTTATGTGCACGTACGCGCATAGGTGATTAAATTCAAAACCAATATTTTGGAACTCCATTTCCGCATTGTGAAAGGAAAGTTGTTCAAGGATAAAATCATGACGATGTTCAGTAGCAAGCGGAAAACTCCATTTTATCGACAAAATGAACAATTTCTTCGAAGTGAGGATTTCAATTTATTCCTTAACATTTTTGTTTTTTCTCTTGCATTGCTGCTTGTCACGAGTCATGTGTGAATAAGAACATGAATATTTCATTTATATCTCCTCAAGTATATAGCAGTGTGTTCGCGTTGCAATGCTTTTTATTGACAAACCAATAGATCGACCATGCATGGAAGAAACCTGATATCAATTATATGTAAATCGAAAACTTCAAGCATCTAGTATTTTAGCGGTCGGTAGTACAAATTCTAAAACAGTTCAAAATTCGGAGATTGACAGGAAATGTATTCTGACTAGTTTTCTATCACACCCAGAAAGAAGTTACTTCCTACGCACCGACGTCACACTGCAGTGTGCCAAGTTTACCATTGATTGTAGTTAAATAAATGCCCCCTTCAAAAAGTTACCCTGAGTTCCCTTCAATTATTCAAGAAAATCTTGTACTTTGAAGAAAATCTCAGCAACGAAAGATTGTATAAAAGCCATGTGTACAACGGAAATTACAGTTTTTTGCTCTTAATGTATGGCTTCTTTACATGGACAACCTCTGTTCTGGGGAATATTTAAAATTCATTAAAAAGTTTTCCAAGAATGGGGAATTTTAAAGTTTTACGAACAAAAGAAAGGTAATTCTGGTATTCCATATATTTGGTAGCTTTGTTTAATTTACCGTGTGGGTAATTTATTGTCAGAGCAAATTAAGTCTTGATTATTTAAAACAAACTTTTGAATTAATGTATGCCAATGATTTCAGAAAACGAAGGGTACAAGAGAAAAGAAAGTGTAACAGATTCAGCGCATCGTCTATTCTCTCTTTTGTTAAATATTTCTACACTGAAAACTAACAAACTGTATAGACATTGTGTGATAAATATATTGGTTCCTTGCATATATTATTCTCTCATTAAATTCTGCTGAATGACACAATGCAAAATTTAATTGGCCTTGCAAAGTCATAAAAACATGTTATATTAAACCCGCTTGGATGAGGAACGAAGTGATGTACCTAACCAGAAAGAGTTTGACGAATTTTTGATCACCTCTAAGCTTGTCATGTGTCATAATAGAAGGAAAGTGCTTTCTCCACTTTCCCCGGGCCGATACATATAATACTCAAATATCTCTCACATTCGCTGTAGTTATGCCAATATTTTGAATTCATAAAGGCCAGTCTGGCCCACAGTTTATTCATGGGCAGACTGAGAGACAGACAAACCCGACAAATTCATTGGTACCTAAAATGCTTAGAACAGTACACAGCACTAGTAAATATGTATACACATTTGACTGCTCATTGCCCAATGCGGTTAATGGATTACGTGGGTTTTATGGCCGTGACACTTTTAGTTTCTTGAATAAATGTTTTTCAAAAGTGTCACAGTGATGGAGATATTCTCTTCTATGGAAGAAGATGGTGCTTCAGGATTCGTCACGCTGGTGTCATCTAGGTCATCATCTGTTCTCGTCTCTCCACTCAAGGCTCACAATCACAATGTGCATTGTTTGGTGTTGGTGCTGCTAGCATCCATACAATATACATACCCACCTACATCAGTAAATCGAGTCAGTCAAGAGTTTCCAAAACTTTCAACATAACTACTCCTACTCCTACTACTACTTCTCCGTCTCTATTCTTCTCCCAAAATTATAGCTATTTATACGCTCACCTACGTCCGATAGTGCTGTTGTTATAAAGTATGCAAGACGCAAACAAAGTTTATCGCCCGTAAAAGCAATTAAACATAAAAAATTGAGAGCTTTCCCCTTCATTTACATCCACCATCCCTTCATCAAAAGTTGCCTTCAATTTCTAGAACCAACAACGTTGTCCTCCCATTACTTCAGGTCTTTTCTGGTTTTATACCCAGATTTTGACAATCCAACTCTGCCATTATTACCACCATAATGTTGACGTTGATGTAATAGCGACAGTTTAGAATTGCCCCTTTTATGTCGTTGTTGCCTTCGCGAAATCATTAATTTCATACTTTCATAACATTTTATGCTCAGCACAGTATGCAGTTAGTAGTTGTAGTAGTAGTTCTCTCCCACCCTCGGTTTTTAAAAACATTACATCAACTCTGTAAGTCGCCATAACAAAGCTCATTATTATCTTTTCAAGGCAATGCACCCAACATAGATAAAAGACGAGAAACTCACGGCTTGCCGTTGTTGTAGTTTGTGATGTTCAGAGGCAGTAATGCCACCACTCCATTTATTATTTGTTTTCAAAAAAAATCCGCAGAACAATCAGCTTCACTATGATGGTACATCAGTCCGTCTCTGTGTTGGGCTGCATATTTCGTTCCATTGTTCTCTGCTACCTCTTCATTTATTTCCCTTCACTCGCAGAAGGTGCAGCAGGTGAAGAGAAAAAGACTGGAAAGGAAAACAGCTATTTTCATTATTATGCTCAGTGTTGTGAATACTTTTACTTTCCATCTCCTGTCAAGTTTTACTGACAAACCTGGCAGGAGTTTAGGAGAGAAGCAGCTTTGTGGATTACTGCAACAGGGAGAAAGGGATTAAATTGGTGACGGTGGCGGAATGAAATGGAAGAGAAACGATAGAAATGAGGTGCTCCCTCTCTCACACAATCCATTCTTCTTAGTCATCATCATTTTCTCTCTCTCTCTCTCCCTCTCGTTTTCTCTGTACTGTAATAATAACAGTAATTACTTTAACGTTCTGACGGTGGTACCGTTGGTAGTGGTGGTGGTGGTGGTGGCGATATTGGTGATCATGCTGACATAACATTACTACCCCAACCATCACCATAACAATAATGTTCTTTATAATGTGGGAACACAGTGGTCCTGGTAGTAATTGTGAATAAAGTGTATTATCCAATCAAAATTGGGTGCAAGGCAGAGGAGAATGTGACCTTCTATGACCGCAGCTGTGTGGAGGCATTTTTAGGATATAAATGGAGCGAAGGACTATTCAAAAAATCTTCATACTTCGCGAGACTGGTATCTTTAGAAATAAAACGGCGTGATCCACTTATGAAAGAAACTACCGAAAGCAAATCTTTAACAGGTTCTCTTCTCAATTTCTTTTTATCACAAGCTTCCGAATCCCCATAACGCCCACCGTCCTGTCTAGATTTCAATTGACATAGTCCCGTTCTCCAGGGCTTGTATATGCAAAGTTTGAAGGAAATCCCTCAATTCTTTGGGGAGTTATGGTGATTACAGACGGACAGACATAAACTACCTTCAGCACTTACCTACTTTCGGTAGTTACTAACACCACAAAAGTGTCGCAGTTTTGGGAGGTTTATATACCTGATCATATACCTACACACACACACACACACGAACGAATAATATATCCATCAATGCGAATTGGGTGTAGGGCGCAGTTCACTCACTCGGGGAATGGGAAATAGGCTGTATTATTTTTCTTGCAGAGGATAACCACTCCTGCATACAGAGTCCATCAGCGTCGTCATCTCCAATATTGTTTGCATTCCAAGCACACAGACATAACGACAAGCTTCTGGATCATTGTATTTTTCTTGCATGGTGTGGCGTATTGTGTTTTATGCTTTAGTAATGTTGTAATCGCACTATCGCCTATCAACTCTACTGAGAAAATATCGGAGAACGATATAGTGGTGGAAGCTGAAAGTGAAGAACTAGTTTAGGGAACTCAATTTACTTGACAATTTTGCCATTATTATTAGATTCGCATTTAACGACCCATGGCCTAGTTGTGTTCAATGGATATTGATGATGATGATGATGATGATGGCGACGACGATGTTATAAGTGTAGTTGTGCTGTCGTGTTCCGTTTCACAATCACATATTCGGCAATGACATGATCATTTGATTACCGCACCATACGAATGTGAATATATGTGCACAACTCCCTAAAAATTTGACCTGAACGAGCCCCGCATATAGCCAACCTCTTTGGTTATAGGAATTGAGAAAGAAAAAACGTGCTGACCAAGCATATCAAAAGAAAAGGTAAATTTACCCCATCTTGGAGTGCCGTAGATTTAATTTAGAGTTGGTTTAGAACAAACTAGAAAGCATAACAATAACAGTTGTATAGAAAGGGTGAAGGGAGAGGAGAAAATCAGGAACTAGTGCGAAATACATTTACTTACATTCAATTGCCACATCTCATATACGTAGTCTTGATTTGCACTAAACTTATGTAATCAAAGAAGGATTCAATATACCTACAGACTGATTTGAGGTGAAGTATATTGCTTTAAAGTAAAACTTCACTGGTAACATTATTAAAGGAGGAATCGGGGGAGAATAAAATAAACACTGTACAAGTTACATTATATACTTCTATAAGATATAGCATATGGATCTTACAGGCAAGTTGTACAACCTACAGCTTCGTTGATTTGTTGAGCGAAGGATGTGGTTAAAGTTACAAGGATAAAGGGTGTGTGAAAAACTGGAACAGGACAGAATCGAAGTTTGATGATGGAGGAACAAAATCCTCCCTTCATTTTAACAAATGTTTAAACAGCCGAGGGTAGTCGTGTTGACGAAAGGAATTCAGGGAAAAGTAAATAAACAAAGGAAGAGGTCAAGAGTGCGAGTGTGAATAAAATAAATTTAAAGTACATTTGAACACCAATTTTCCCACAGTCCCTTTTCTGGAGCTCAGTTCTCCAAAGAAGAGAAAACAAATTTTCGTGAAGTGGATTAACTTACATGATTTGGTAGCGGTCACATGGATTGAAATGAAATTGTCCATGCATATTATAGTAAAAACTGTTGTATTTTTCAACACAGTACGATCTTTAAAGTGGCGTGAGTACTCAAATGTTGTGACATAACAACATTTACAGAAAAAACACCATTAGTGAATATTTAAAACGACAATTGCTGAATTTTTACTTACTTGCATAGACTGAATATTCCCATAGTTGATACTAGGAGTAGCCGAAAATATTATCTAGTCTGACAGAATGGGTTAATTTTATTCAGGAATAACTATTTCTGAAACCGGCGAGCCAAATTTCGACCATTGTCTAACTGTTTTCAAAATTAAGGCACTTGTAGAGAATGGTTAATGAGTTCTAATGCGAAAAATGTTAGGTCCAAAAATAGCTCCAGTCCGGCGGTATGAACCTTCCAACCCTGGACCGTGAATACACGCTGGTGCTTGCATACGTGCTCCTAGAGACATGAAACCAGACTTAAAAAATCAAGCAAAAAATTAGGAAAAAAG
>JAHZNE010006372.1:0-23589 GCA_027744055.1 Callyntrura sp. NNG-2020
GATTTAGCCAACCCTTGTTGTTCCACTTCGTGACTATAATAAAATCGGTTAATTTTTCGTCCTTGAATGGACATCATTGCAGATAGGCATGTTTCGTGTTTCCTCGGTCTCTTTTATTTTTACACTATGCTTCCCCACTTCCCTCTTTGCCCCTACTTAAAGCTGTACCGGTGTAGCCCACTGCACCGCCAATAAAGATTCTTATTCATTCGGTATTTTTCTCGCAGCCAGCTTATGTTGGTGTCAGAAGGCTAGAGTGTAATTACTGTAATTAATGAGCAGTTATCTGGGCTCGGGGGAGCAGCTCTTGAGTGACTAACGATGGATGCTGCTTATGGGAGCGTACCAAGGATTTTATTTCATAGTGGGCTCAACGACAGGCAAAACGCAGGGAAATGCTAGTAAAATGCCCTTTCTACCCCGTTTACCATCCCTCCTTTTTTCTTTTATACCGCACACACACACATGTTCATCCTACATTTTATCTCGTGTGTATTTTGATATGTGTGTCCGGTTGCTTTCACCGACACCGATGTGCGATAAGTCGCCAACAAACTGCTATATAATGCTTGCTTGCAAAGCATTTTCGATTTATTGTCTGCATCTTCTTATCTATTACAGCCTTTTACTGTGTGTTTTATCAGCAAAATTAGTTGAATGAAACGACTACCGTGTATTACATCTCTTGGTCAAGTAATGCCATATACCATTTCGCCGTACTCTCTGATCATGTGGAAGGAATATAAAAAGGTAAGGACTGAGAATGAGCGCGCCAGTAAAAAATGATGCAATATATAACATCATTCCATCTCTCGCTACGTTACTCTTTTGCGGTAGGGAATTACAATAGCGACTGCCCTCATCGTTTCCAATGCATTGCCTGTGTAGCGTATGTATGGGTGTATAAAAAAGGGAAAAGCATTTTGACACTGAGTGGGCCTGAAAAGTGGGACACAAAAAATAAATGACTTGTCTGTTCCCTTCTCCTACCTTGCCGATTTTCTCCATAATATTCGTTTTTTTTATACAAAAGCTGTTCCTTCTGCCTACTTTTACCGAAAATGTTATGTGATTTTTGGCCTTGTTTCCTCTCTTCAGTTCCAGCAACCATGGGCATGGGTATGTGTGTGTGAACGCAGTGCAACATTGATCCATCACTGTTATTACTCGCCTAACCTATAATTTGGAGTTTTCCCAATCGACGAATATTTCTCCTAAACATGGCACATAGAAGAGGAATCGTGCAAAGGGTTCGTATTTAAAAATCAACGAATTTGTGGTCGAAAAATGTCTAGCATATACTTTATACATCTATTTTCCCCTGGTGACTCTTGACATAGTCGTATTGGTAACCGAGTAGAATTTTAAGAAACTCTCTTCCTCGCATTCGATCTGCTACCTTGCTACCTCACATTTCATTGATACACGGTTATGAGTCTCTCTCTCTCTCTCTTTCTATACGTATTATGACAATAATAGATGGTAAAATAGATAATACAGTTAGCTTTTTACGGTTGGTGTGATGATATTGTGTGTACCTGTGTCTACCTTATTTTTTCTCTTGTGTACATTTATGCAGATTTCTGTTCCTTTACTAAAACTTCGCTCTATGATGTAACACACACACACACATAAAAATACATTATTAATCTGACTAATTAATTATGTATCTTTAGTGTTCCGTACGCGTTTTCACAAATTTTATGTACTATAATTCTGCTCAGTACTATCTCTTCAGCATAAAAGTTATATAGAGTACGCCAGTAAAATCAATATTTCGCTCTCTATCTCTCTTTCTTGTTCTTTTACAATACTTGTTCGTTCGTATATATATTTCAATTCTCTCTTCAAATATATATGTTTATGTAACAATAGAACATTTTTTATATCAAAATAATTATTTTCTCTATAGCTTCTGTTGTTTTTTGCAGTGTATTAAAATATCTACATCCATACGAAATTTTAAACAGCCAGTTTTATCATTGACAATCTTACATACAATACACAAAAAAACGTATTATCATTATAATTATCGTGTATACAGTATACCTACTTATACTCAGGCTACACCACTAACATTTCTTCTTGTTTCTTTTTTTCTCTTCCTTTTTTTCTCTCTCGTCCAATTTCAAAATGTTACAAACTTTTCTCGACCTTTTTACATGCCAACATTGCAAATCTCGTCATGTCGTCATTTTCTACTCGTCTCTCGCTCTTTCTTCATCAACAATACGTGTCCCAATTTTGAAAAAAAAATTTAAAAAATAATCCGGTATGTGTGTGTGCGCTCGCGCTCGTTCGTTCGCTCACCCCCTTCTAACTGATTGCCACTGTCTGTTGTTCACGCACACGTGCTCTCACACATTTTGATGATGATGATGATGATGATGACAATGATGATGATGATCAACAACTACTTCTACTGCTCTACATCAACTTCTCTGTCTCTCTCTCGCTCTATCGCTCGTTCTCTTTCTGTGTCTTTCTCTCTCTCTCTTGAATGATCGTCATCTATTGAATTGCGATCTCGTTAACTCTTGACTTTCATTAAAATGACAAAGGGGATGGATGTAAGTTTTAGTTACTACTACTATTTACTTATCTCCTGGGGTGCAAGATTTTCACTGACTGCTGTGACATGCTCTACTTTCTCTTTTATATTATTTAAGTATATCTGCGTAATGTCTCTAGAATACATACTAACTACTACTACTATTATTAGTACATATAAATATATACTATACATAGCTAGATGATAATAATTATATTAAAAGTGACAAGTCGTACGTAGTAATGATAATTAGAGTTGAGCGCCTAAAAAAGAACCCAAAAGCTACATTAGATATATACCGTTGTGTTATAACTACTACTGTACCATAATATACACACACTATCGCATTCTCCCCAAAATGTCCATAGTTGTCACATTTGAAAAAGATGCATTGTGTCTAAAGAAAAAGCAATTATTACTTTCCCCTCTTACGTATATAGAGCAATCCAATATACTGTAGAAAACCCCGATTACATTAATACATATCTCTCTCTCTCTCTCTTTAAAGCAGCGTTATTAACAATACCATGCATTCATAATAAAAAATAGTAATAATAATAATAATGTTGTATAAATAGGCTGTTGTTACATAATGTATTTGCAGTTGATGAATGAATGTACCTATCTATATATTTCTCTCTCATTATAAAGATCCAATCAGCCCACCTTTTTATACTAACAGTACATTCATATTGAAACTCAAAAAACTTTCTCCGCCACTACTTTCTTTTCACCACCATCACCACACCAGTCTTGGTAGTATTTTCTCTCTCTCTAAAGCTTATACACGCATTACGACCACCATCACTACTGCCAACTTCCATTTTCACTATTAGCATTTCGCATTACTATAACCAGCTTGTACAAGAAATGACACAAAAAAGAGAAAAAAACATCCTCTAGCTTTTCTTCTTTATCGCCGCAAACTTTTTCAAACGAAAAAGAAATTTTCACTTTTACACATTATTTGAACTATTCTAATTTAAACCCCCCTGAGCTGCTATCTTGTTATCTATTATCACATATTCAATATTGATATATCCACACTCCTCACAAACGACAGAAAAATTTCACGCTAGCAAACTATATATTTACCTATATATGCATATATACAACACATTAAAGCTGTATGGTATGATGGACAAAACGCACAGGAATTTCTTGTTTTGTTGTATACTTAACCACAATTCTATACCCGGTGATGAGTACGTCATTCAAGTCAGAGTCGCCTTTTCTGCATCGATGAAGCTGGACTATACATATGTTCCACCGGCACGGTTGAATGTCGTGTGTATATGTACAAAAGCGTGTGTTAAACCCAGCCACATGACTCGGATGTGTGATCTATTATATGCATGGTGTATCTTGCACAGAAGTCACTTTAATGAAAAGTAACATGATGATAAGATACGAAAGAATAATATAGGATGATGTTAAGTAGCTGCATATACATGAGTCTATAAGTGATAGTAATAGCATATGCATAATATATAATGCTGCATAATGCAACGATTTCTCCACAACTACGCCGCGTATCACGACCGCTTCACTGCTTCTTTTGTGTAAGCATCTCTGATGAAAAGTGATCCGTTTTTCGTTTTGATGTACATAGAAAGCTGCTCTCTCTCTCTGCTGTTTTCCTTTGTATATAATCACTTCCAGCGTCGTGTACATACCACTTTCACTGGAAATGTTAGTTTGAAAGGGTTATATAGTGGCTAGTTTCATTATACACAAATTCGGCCTGATACACGTCCTTATGTTTATTGTACACTAACATGACTGAATGAAAATGCCGAGAAAGCAAAAGATTTTTTTCTCTCTCTCGAGAATGGAGAATCTCCATTTACCAGGGCAAAGTTGGCGCGCGTGGGTGGATGAAAATGAAATGAACGTAGTGCATGTCTCCTCTTTGGAAATGGATTTTGCATCTGAAAAAACACGATAGCATTCTGTAGGGAAATATACATTTAGGCAGATTAGCACACACACACGCACACACTACGCTTTTTTTAATTCCAGGGAATATAGCAGTACGCCATGTTGTCATCACGCAGATTAGCTCCATCCCCAATCACGTACGCTACATTTTTTCGGTTTAAATTAGTGATTTGAGATGCTTTTTAATATAAAGATCCGCATAGCAGGAAAATGTGCTTTTATTTAATATATGCGAGTAACAGACAGAAAAGTAATGAACGGCAGGGATCAGCCTGCTTTCACTCAGGTCTTTACCTGTCCCCTGTATACCCGTGCTGCTCATTAGTTTCTTCAAGACAATTCACTTTATAGAATGGTGTGCTTCCAACGTGTGGTATAATTTATTTTTCTCCCTTGATTAGCTATTTCTTTCCAAAATTTCATCTGCATTAACAAAAATATCCATTCTTTTTGCTCCAAACAAGAAAACTTCATGGTAAAATGTAATTCCTCAAAATCATGTATGCAAATACACTGTACATCTGTTATAATACTGTCGCACAATATGTAAAGAAAACTTGACTGGCTGGATTTCTACTCTAGCAAATAGGTAGTCAAGCCTGCTCTCGAGGTGCACTTGAAACCCGCCAAAATGTCGCTGACAAAAGAAAGTTTCAATGCAGTTCTCGTTCTCCTCTGAATTTGCCTACTGCCGCGTCTACCATACACGGGGCTTGTTCTAAAAGGGAACTTTTAATGAAATTTCTCCTTTTGGACTGGACACTTAATCCTCTCTGTACTCTCGACATTTTCTGCTACATATTTATATGCATTACGCCAACAATCTTGCGATGACTCCTTCACGTTTCCTCCCTTTTTTACCCGCTCCTCTCTTTGTGCTCTCAAAAACGCTCTAGCTGCTGCTACTGGAGCTTGAGCTTCCCCGGCTATACTTTGTTCTCTTGGTGATACTTTGCTTGGGAGTCACGAGAATGATGATGACGATGATGATACAGTTTGTTTGGTAGCGCTTCCACTTCACCACTGCTTCCTTCCACCCTCCCTCGTACAACATTTTCCTTCCCAATAACTCACGCATTTTGCTTCCACGGCGATTTTGCCACAACGACTCGACGAGTTTTCCTTCTCTTTGCTGCATGTGCGCCATGTATGACAACCACTACACATCCTCACACACGACAACTACGGAGATTCATTTCAGAGATGAAGGAACCGTGTATTTTCCCGGACGGATATTTCCCGCACATGTAAAATACTATACCATATTAGTTCGAGTTTGATGAAATCTACTTCTGTGGGATGTCATCATCACTCTGCCGCAAAATTATGTTCTGCTCATTATAATACATAACTACACACACGAACAAAATAAGCTCATAAATAATCATCGCCTAAAAACATATGCCTACATGAAGAATGCGATACGACGCTGATGACTACCTATGTACACACAACACCCCAACAAGAGGTCGGGTTTGGTATAAGCCTATTTGTGTCCTCCATTTATTCCATGCGCTAACAAATAGATAACTTTACAAACTAGTTTTGTGGCAGAGGAAGAACGGTGATGACGATGCGGGTTACGGAATGTCCTTAGAAGAATATTTATGTGGGATGCTTCTGTAGTTTCTGTGAGGAACTCGGGAAAATGTAGGCTGCTACTCATCACCATTCCTTCCGAAATACTACTTAATACACTTGTGCTTTTATGGTGGATGCGCACGTTTTTAAAAGTTATTTTGTGGAGAAAGCTGCCTTCCTATATCAGCCACTTGAGCACACAACACCACATGCTACAGCCCTTCCCTAGCGTCATCGCCATCCTCCCCCTTTCTATCTATTATCTCTTGTTGGCCGTCTTCTTATAGTTACACAATGCGCAATGGCATGCGAAAATGCCTTTGTGTCATTCATTTAAAAGTAGGACCCTAAAAAGGAGCAACTTCACCCAGACTGAACACTTTTCCTTCTCCCAACAAAAAGCATTTTGTTCAAAAATACAAATTGATCCTTTTTTCCTCAAAGCAATTCCTTTTTTACGGATGGTTGCCACTTATATTTTTAAACACACGGATCAACGAGCAACGTTTTCACTAGTGGCCGTGTCGTTGTCATCCTCATGCTCATTTTTTTTAGGTCGGCGGATATAGTTAGAGATTCCTGTAGTCTGTTTTTTGTAGAGGTATGTAAATTTACGTAGCATGATGGTAGAATTGGGTCCTGGTCCGGCGAATATAAAAGACCCGGGAAAGGGCGACATAATTGAAAAGTTTCTGTTTCCGGTATGAAGACGTTTAGTAGCCTCGTGGTAGCCTAGTGGAATTGCTTTTCAGATTTATTACGTCTATTTGAAGGAAACGGTTTCTGCCGCTACCCGAGAGTTCCTCTACTGATTAGCCAGGTAGACTTGGGCTTGACTGCCGATAGCGAGTTCCTGTTTTTGGTTTTTTACAGATTAAAAGGTAAACAGGATTTTTATGGGATTAGGTCAGCAGAATTGTAGGAAATGGGAAAATTTGTTTTTTTCCACGAGTAGGTATGAAGCTTACTTTTCTACTAGCCCAAATTGATATTGTTCTTCTTGCAGATTTACAGTTTGAACCGAGAAACGATTATAGTTCATGCAGTTCATGTAGTAGTGCAGCCGCAGTTTGTCGTGCAGCCTAAGTAGGGACTAGATAAAAAAAAAGTAGGTTACCATTTTCAATGGTACGTAAATACATATTGGAAGTATGGGCTATGCCTCTGGCGTGCAGGGCTACTACACTGCTCTCATTTTGAAACAACGCACCATTGAAGATAAAAAAGGAACATCAAGAAGTGGACATGTTGACCTAGATTTATTTTGCTTGTTCTCTCTCTCTCCCTCTCTTCTCTCGCTCCTCTTTATAGTTCTTTTCAAATATGCCTTTTCTCCTTTTTGCCCCAAGGAAAATCATTTGCAAAATATAAGTTTGGCACCACAGCCCCTCCATATGAAGAATATACAAGATATCCACATGGTTTTTTCCTTTGCAGTTGAGCTGAGTGTAGTACTGATCGAGAAGAAAAGAACAAGGAAAGTAATGAAAACGACAGCAAAAATTTAGTAAAAGAGGGAAAATGATGCCTTTTTGCCCTGTTTTTTTATTTTCCTTACACGGCAAAGCAAAGCACGGGAACAGGTGTACCTCTCTGTCTCTCTCACCATATCTTTGTAACAGTATCCATACATACATGTAGGGATGCACCTTTTGATTCTGGTTGGGTACACATGTTTACCTCCTCTTCGGTATAAAGCTTAATGGTATTTGGCACTCCTCTCAGGCAAAGGACTCAACTGACGAGTAAAGCATAATAAATGTTGCTCTTACATTTTTTCTTACTTCGTTTTCTTTCGACCAAGAAAGTTTTCGTTCAAAAGACAACACGAAGATTAGAAAACATGTATGGTATAGCAAGTAGGCACTTTCTCTCATTCTCACTGCTTAGAAGGCAAGTACATCAATTCTTACTGAAAATCAGGTAGGCATTAAAAAAGGAAGGAATACGTTTAATAATGTACAGTGCATCCCATCCGGCACCTACGCAGAATTCAGGTTCATTTTAACACTTGCTTGCCAGCCAAGAGCCCTCTTAATGTGAGTACCAAGTGCGCGAAAATTTCCTTAGTGGACATTTTGGCAAAAGGGCACAATAAACAGGTAGGTAGAAAATTAGGTGCTTGATGTGCCTGTTAGCAACATTTTACCCTGTTATCTAATCCAGTGACCGTATCAGGTCTTCTTTTTTCATTTTGGAAGGTTAAATAACGACTTGGAAAGCTCTCTATATATTGACTCTCCCTCTACTACGTCGAAATGTAAGATAGTTGCTCCTGCTTTTTTTACATATTCAGTGTTCCGTTACTGAATGATGTTGACATAAAATGGAATATGGCCACGGTAATGAGTGCGGGGTGGCACTTGGCACTGCCATAATCTCTGACTTGTCCACTGTTCCATTTATAGATGGATGTAAAAGGCAGCAATAAATAGCTTCTTTCTTGTTTGCTTACAAAGAAGAAGAATCAGTTGTATTCGTTCAAACACCGATAAAGTTGAAGTTCATTAAATATACTCCGTCTTTCTCCAGGTTGTTTACTTGTTTGTTTGTTCCTTCTACAGATATTATGCACTTTGCTACCCCAAACAGCAACGTCCAATCTTTTCGTCAACTATAGTACAGCACTACTGGCACCGTGTATTACTTACACATTAAAAAGCAAATGCCATTTAGCAAAACGAATAAAACGCAGAGAAAGAATGGGCCACATTTAGAAAAGCCCTTTTTCATATTATACATCGTGCATTTAATAGACTGTAATAATCATGAGTGTAACCAAATAAAAGCAGTTTTCCCTTCACAATGCCCTATATGTGGGCTGCTAGTGCTGACTTTGACATTTTTTCGTCTTCCTGGGAAAAACCGTAAAAAATATTGCGGTAACACTTGGCCACACTTCGTCGTCAATGTCCATGTGTCTGCCTGCCTGTGAAACGAGGAACTTGTCATTACCCTCGTATAAGTGGCGTTGTGGCCTTCTTCAGCTGCACTCCTCCTTGTCTGTCTCTCTTCAGCTCATATTATTATATACATGCTTTATATTTTATATATTCGCTTTTTCACCTCTCTTCTTATTCTTGCATCGCCTTTCGCCATATCAAAACCACTCTTGCTACTACTACCGCTACTGCTGCTGCCAGAGCACACCGCGAGCACCCTACCAACAAAAAAACCAATAAGAAGGTGATGATGGTAATAATAACGCTCTCTAATGTTTTTCTTATATGTACACCGTGGCTAGTTTTGAAAAAAAATCTGCTGTATAGGAAACCAGCCCAAAGTAATGAACACACAGTACTGCGAAACTATCCATATGACTGTAAAAACGCACGATATTCCAATCCAGAGCATTTTTTTCTATCAAAAAAATACTACATCGGCTTGTGTAAAAAAAAATAAGCGAACCTCTTTCTCTTTTTTACTCCTTCTGCTACCCACGACACCATAATTTACCACCACAATCATCACAACAAGTACTACTTCTACTAAAAATATCCGGCACACCACACCGCTGCGCTGTTCCTCAGTTTCTCTTCTTTTCTCTCTAGTTTTTGTTACCTTCAGCAGGGCCCTTAAAATCCCCACAATATGTACATTTTAATAATATGGCTTCTTTTGCAATTATTACCACCGCATTGGTAAACTACACAAAAAGCAATGCCGCCAGAAGTTGGTTCCTTCTTGTTCTTTCCTCCGTTTTTCCTTAGGCCTTGTCCCTACGAATTTCTCTCCTTCCCTCCTGCTACCTCTGTATAGGTGCTGTTACCACACTGTTATCACAGTTATTGATGTAATTTTATTCTTCGCTCTCTCTCTCTTTCTCCGGCTCATATCATGTAGTATTTGCCATTTGCAATAGTACGAAGTAGTAATAAAATAAGGCTCATTAATGACTTCCTAAAGTTGTCGCTCTACGATTTTCTCTTTTTATGTATAAAAACATATATACTGTAATCAGTTTGATAAGACTTCCATTTATACAATCCAATTTATTTCTTTACTACTTACCATTACTACTATCACTGTTACTTCTCTACCAAATAATAATATAATAGCGTATTTTACACCACCAAAACTTTTGGGCTTTATTTACTTTTGCGCTATTACCTGTATATATAGAGATTTCTCTTTCTATATATAACATATTATATAAATATCAATATATATACAATACGTATGACGTATTTTTTTACATTTTCTTATTGCAATCCCATTTTCGCATTATTACGTATTAGTGAGTGGTCATGAGCAAATATTTATAAAACTATTATTGTTATTTCATCCATCCATGCATTGCATGGCATTGCCAATATTACCCCTTTTCTCTCTTTCTCTCTCTCTTTCTTTCGCTCTCTCTCTCTCTGCTGTGTAAGGTTGCGGTGATGAACACACGACACGTATGAATGTAGATATAATACCTGTGTCTATATAAGTCTTTTCTTATATATTGTGACTTATGCAGGTAAAACAAGTGGAGGAGTACATGGCATATCGCAAGCTTCCAAGAACGATGAGAGCCAAGATCACGGAGTACTTTGAGCACAGGTACCAAGGAAAGTTTTTCGACGAAGACGCCATTTTGGGAGAATTATCAGAAAAGCTAAGGGAGGTAAGCAAACTAGATAATATGTTGTTTTTATTCTTCTCTATATGCCTAGTCCCTTTTTTGCGTCCGTGCCTTATTTTTTTACACCGTGTCGCTATTCTCCTGCTTTATTTTCCCTTCCCTTCGTATATGACCCTTTTTACTATTATTGAAGTATTGCAGCGTGTTTGTCCGTTTGTCTGTATGACAGGTTGATATACTTACGATTTTTTGTTTCTCTCATGTGTGCTACATAATGTTTCTTAAAACACCATGTGTGTTGATAGCAAAAAGGCACGGTTTCACGGAAAAGAAAATTCCAGAAAGAATATACTAAGAACTAAGAAATGGGACGTTGAACAGATAATATTACGTTTTTTATTATTATTCTCACAAAACTAGAGAAAACATGACAAGGGGATATTATTTTATTGTCCCTTTCTTGTTTGAGCATGCATATATTAGTTCAAGGCCTTTTTATATAAACACATGGTAGCAGCAGACGCGCGTGACTTTTACCACATAAATTTTTTCTCCCGTTATATAGTATGGTAAATGTTACGTATCACAGGACAAGCCATAAATATTAAATCATTTTTATGTAGTACCTTTTCCCTTTATAATATTTTTCCGAGTCGTTATTTTGTTGTTATATTTATTTGTGCGCGTACGTCCACGTACATTTTTACGTGGGTTATATTGATTTTATTTATACATGCAAAAGTAATAAATATATATATGAGTGCTTGTGCATATTTTTGCAGGACGTGATAAACTATAACTGTCGATCACTCGTGGCTTCAGTCCCGTTCTTCGCCCATGCAGACCCCGATTTTGTTTCTGAAGTGGTTACAAAGCTCAAATATGAGGTCTTCCAACCAGGTAGGTGCTACACGATTTATTAGAGATAAAGTCATAGTATCCACCACACTGATTTTCAAAATTGTAAACGTCTAAAATGTATTTTCACAAGCATGAATTTCCCCATGGCATAACAAATTATTAGGAAACGGTATAAGGATGAACATGGAAATAACCTATATTCCGTAGGAAAATTTGTAAAAGGTTATAATGATCCGGATAATTATGCTATAAATAAAACTATCTGACATTTAGAGCATTGGCAAATTTACAAAAATGCTGGAAAACTGGTTATTTTCCTCTCTCCAGACAGTAAGAGTAGAGTCCACTGGCTCTCTCTCTCGGGACAATAATAATATTGAAATTGGTGTTCGTTATTTTTCACCGTGATTGTTATCATTATTTTAATGCTTTCCTATGAGGTTTGGAAAAAGTACATATACATAAACGCGTGCGTTTATTTCTATTTGTTAGAAAGAGAATTGCCAAAGTTTAGAAACGATTTTCCAAAAAAAACCTCTTTTCTTCTTTCTTTTTTACGTCAGAAAAACCGCCACGGTATATTTGTGCAGGGACGAAACTAGACCACACCTAAATCCTTCAACACTTTTGTACATGTCGAGAAAAATGAAGGAAATTTGATAATAAATGGGAGCTTTATTGTTTCAAATTGTTATCTTATGTATACATGAATATTGGTTGTATCATAAGCTAGTCATCGTCAGTTTGAATTTGGAAAGGAAAAGAAACTACCTTTTTCCAAACACACCTTTCTACGCAGTAGAAGGAGCATGTATGTACCTCTGTATGATTGGTAGAGAAATGTTAAATGCGCTAGTAAATCTTGTTACAACACGAATTTAGCACGTGCCCATGTCGGATTTATGATTACCTTGGTAAATGTACTGCACAGAGTGTAATTGTACAAGCCGACATTACTGTTGGAGGAAGTGTGTAACCGCGGCGTGCTCTTTTAGTTTGAGTGAAGGTGAAACTCACAAAAATACCGGATTCGAAGATAGGTTGGAGATAAATTTTATTCTAAGGTTAGTATTTTGCGGTAAAGTCACATTGGTTTCCCATCAACCACGCTTTCTCCTTTTAACGTAGAAGGAATACATGGCACATCACTGCACGGGGATTTGAACTTTTCTCTTTTGGGCTTGTATCTCTAACTTGTAGTAGGGAAATAGGAAATTGAAAAGTGCTTTACAATTTCCTTGTCTAACTCTTACTTCCACGGTCCTATGACCGTAGAACTTGCCGAAGCTCAACAACTACATATAATGTTATTATGACTAGTAACGTTTTATGTACCAGCAGTAACTGGGTTGTCAAGAAGGTAATGCTACCATTTCTGTTGATTTAAAACTACCAAAAATCCAATTTGATCATTTTCGTGAAACCGGCTTAATTCTCTTATGTTGAGAAACTAATGCAGAAATGGTACGTACTAGAGAGCGTATATCTAATAGGGTACCTAATTAATGCTGCAATTTTAAATGAGAGTTACAAAATTGATATATTATTTTAGTACACGTCAAAATAACACGGGAATCGCAGCATGAAATCTGATTCTGATTCATGAAGTAACATAAAACAGGGTCTACTGTTTCATAAAAAAATGCAATTTACAATCTTATCGTTTCTTGAACTGTTTCAAACAAGCCTGAGGTTTTCTTTATCTGCATGTGTACCCTTACTGCGTTGTTCTAAAGGATCCAATATTTCCTAACCATCTTTCAGAGATACTCCCTGTTGTCCGAATTAGTGATGCTCCATGACTCCAAAATCCCGCCGAAATAATTCCGTACTATACCAGAATAAGAGGAAAAATTGATAAAAACGGCTGCTCTTCCAAGCATGAAATATCAGTTTTTTACGATATGTGACGCGTAGGTCCTCCTCATAAGAAAATCCTTTTGTACCCCGGCGGGTTACTTTCGGGACAAGACGATATTACACTGAAAAAGGATATTCACAATGCGAGACATGTTGTGTAGGGACCTACTACAAGCCACGTCAAGTAATCATGTCTTGTTCTCTCGAGCCAGTTTCATGTTTCTCCTTGTCCACTTGCCAGTTCCAGCCTATGTGTGCCTTTGGTAATCTGAGAGGAGCACTAGCGTAATGTGAAAATAAGAAATGGCGTGGTATATAGCTTTGCTATAATGTGGAAAGAACCGCCCGTGTGTGTATGTTCTGGGTTTAAGCCGGCAATATAACATTATGTGTCTATTGTGCTTGCATGTACTTAAGTTAGCCAGAAAACTGGCTGCCGAACGATCGGCGCTGTGCACTCATTGCGTCAGTTGTAGAGACGTAATCCTCTGGAAAATCCCATATGGATAATGAACCAAAAGACTTTATATATTGAAAGGTTATTATTCATGGCTTGTGGCAAGTGGCAGGTCGAGAAGAGAGAAAGTTCAGGGCGAACTTCACCGTTTTGCTCCTACCATTTTTGTCTGTCCAACTGCCGTTTACTTGGGTCTACATAGACGAAAACGGATACGAACTGAACTGGCAGTTGTTGGAGTAGTAGTGACAGAGGTGGTGTAGTACTGTGGATTACGATATGAACATTTTCATCCAATATCCGATCTGCTAGACCGCTACCCCAGCTCCTCTGCTACTAAGGGTAGTGTAACTGTTCTGCTGTCTGAAGGTTTTACGGGGGAATAAAACACGAAAAAAGATGACAAGCTCAAGGAAAAGGCTTTTTGTTCTGGGCGGATAAGAAGACATAATTATTATCAAGGTTTGGAGAAAGTATAGATGTAATGCCAAGGTATTAAGAGGATTAGTATGTTTAGATGAAGACAACATGTACAGCAATAATATAAATATATGTAGTCTTTATGGAGGTGATTACAGGCTTAGAAGGGAATGGGGAAAGGAGAAAGTATGGCGATGATGATGATGATGATGTGGATAATATTAATGAAATGAATGTGATTATTTATGAGAGCACTATATGTTTCTTCTTCAGGCGATATAATAATTAAAGAGGGTACCATTGGAACGAAAATGTACTTCATCCAGGAAGGCATAGTCGATATTATTATGGCCAATGGTGAGGTTGCCACTTCCCTTTCAGATGGTTCTTATTTCGGAGAGATTTGCCTTCTAACGAACGCGAGGTAAGAAAGAAACGGGAGAAGAAAGGTGGAAAGTGATTGGAATGAGTTGGATGAGGAGTTAATCGTTTTATTTTTCGATTTTCCCCAGGCGTGTAGCCAGTGTGAGAGCGGAGACGTACTGTAACTTGTTCTCGCTGAGTGTGGAACACTTTAATACGGTGCTTGACCAGTACCCATTGATGAGACGGACCATGGAATCTGTAGCTGCCGAGAGGTACGTGCGTAAAGGAATCAATCCTTGGAAAATTTTGGGAGTTGGGGAGAATTTAAAGTGACATTGGGATTTTTTTGTGTTTCTGGTAGACTGAATAAAATTGGGAAGAATCCTAACTTGGTGGCAGCAAGAGCAGAAGACCAGTCTGTTTCAGCAATTGTGACAGCTCTTTCTGAACAAGCAGACCATGAAGATGAGGAGGAGGATTTGGAGGAAGAGCCTCCACCAAGCAATAAAAGTAAAGACAAGGATAAGGACAAATGTGACATGAAAGAGTTGACAAAAGCTCTAGCCAAAGTGAACCTGCCTCGACCAAAGTCTGAAAACTGTTTTCTTGCCTCATTGGAAACCCTCAATAATCCTCCGCCAGCTCCTTCCACTGTTTCGACCACTCCGTCAAAACATCTTACCACTTCGATAGTTCAAAATGTCCACCAGAGTAAAAGTGAACCAGTGCACTCTTCTCCGCCGGCGGCGTCATCCTCCTCTTCCCACTCCAACGGTTCCAGTGCGGCGGGACCCCCTCCTTCAGTTAGTAAAACAACTAGTCATGTTACTCACCACTCTCCTCCGCAGCAGCAGCAGACCACTAGTTTATCAACCACACCACCACTTGCTCACAAGTCCAGTAGTCCTGCAGATAAGCCACCCTCCTACTCACAGGCACAAACGTTATCCACGAGCCATCACCCTCTAGCGACACCGCCATCAACATCACCAACGTCAATATCTGCTCCTTCCACTACTGCTGGAGGGTCAATGGCTTCCCCGTCACCGACAACACAACCCTCCACACAGTCCTCCAGTTCACGTCCTGTTTTTTCTATAGGACCGCCTTCAAGTAGTTCTAATGTTCCATCAACTTCCTCCACCGGTAGAAGTTCCCAGCCTACTGCTCCATCGTCCTCCATCGTAAGGCCGGTCATGTCACCCAGTATAACAGTTACCACCCGACCGCAAGCGGGACCTTCCACAGCCCCGTCGGTGGTGAGCAGTACGGCTCCTTCTACTTCTGCAATAAGACCTTCTGTTCAATCGCACACCTTAGTACCTTCAGTAAATATCTCGCCAGTGGCTTCAACCACTGCATCTACCGCCGGGGGTCGACAGTCCACCCCCGTTTCTTCCGTTGCCCCCTCATCGACCACAATCACTAGTGTAGCCACATCTAAGCCAATTCAGTCGATGCCTTCATCACATGCCTCATCTTCATCAGTCACACCTTCACCATCAGCGTCAGCGTCGTCGACAGTCAAAACAGCACCTAGTGCTGCCGTGACGAAAGCTCCTCCAGCTGGCAGTTCGCTGCCACCGAAGTCAACAACTAGTGCTGTTCATGTCCATCCTCCCCCTCCATCCACGACTTCCTCCAACGTACAGTCTACCATGTCAAACAGCAGTGCGACTGCTTCCTCCTTGGGAGCCGGAACAAGTTCCATAACACCAGCGACATCCGGCACGGGAGGCAGTGGGAGTACGGGCGTCGGTACAGGACCCACCATCAAGCCTCCAACAACCACTGCTCCAACTTCCTCTCAAGGTGGTGGCGCTGCACCCAGTTCATTTTATCGATAAAACTTTAAAGTACATAAAAATCGTTATATCGACAGATATCAGAAGAAAACTAATCAAAACCAGTACGAGTACTTCTTTACACACATTCATACATCCATACTATTTAAATGCATCATACGCTGGACGCGCAGTGTTTTCCGAAAATAAAACAAAGAAACTGGCACTTAAAACAGCCTCGCTGACTTCTGGTATGACTGTCAATATATATACTACATTGAGAAAAGACTTCAGAAAACTGGGGAGTTTCCTACATAAGCTGTTGATGGTTTAAAATATAAATAATATATAGTACATAGTATATAATAACTATACAGACATACAGACAAACTCTATATATTATTACTGTACACCCATATATATGCATACACAAAAAAACTAAATAAGTTTTTATGAAATTGCAGAGACGAATACGCCTTTGGTAAAAGCAATACCTATAGTTTTGTGGTACCACTTACTGATTAGGTCAAATATTACATACTAGTTAAACATACAAAAATAGTATTACATTAGACAGTATGCATCTACTTAACGTGTAATTTCTAAGCTACCTACAAACCTTATTTTACAAGTTAAGCAGCAACAATTAGGTTACATAAAGTAAATATACCCGTGCATAAGCGTGCTATGCCGAGAATCATTGCGAATTGCGATATAAAGAAAATATTGTATACCCACCTACCTGCGTACTCGCCGTAAATATTCTATTAAGGTCCCTCAAAAGATCCATCTCTCTAAACGCATTACAAATATAGAAAGCCGGAAACCATACTAATGGTTATGCAGTAAAATGATGATACGATTTTATTATTCTTATCAGTAAACAGTTGGGTGATTGATATTGATACACATACACTATTTAGTTTGATTCCTTTTCTGTCCTTGGCTTAAAATGTATAATCGACAGCACATCAAACTAAACTTTTATTCTTTTTTCTTTAAAAAAATGCACGAAGCAATGTAATTAATTACCTTTGTCGCATCGTATTATTTCCTTGCGCAATAAAAGAAGCAGCAATGCCAGTTATTATTTTTTAACCTTACGAAAGATAACAACAGAGTAGAAAGATTTATTATTAAAAACTATACAGACGAAATCAAAGACTTACCGCGATTATTGTTATTATTATTAAGTAAAACTGTAAAACTTAATGTATATTTTAGTGTCTGTAATCCTGATTGCAGAATAGGAAAATGTAGCGAGAGGAATGTAGTTTAATAACGAATAACCAAGATGCCATGTATGTGTACTTCAATCAAAAAAATTATTAATACTGTTCAGTTGACAAAAAGAGAATGTGTATTAGTATTTAATACAACAACATAGAGACTTTTACAAAAACTATCTGTTCAGTGAAATATTAGACATTCTTTATATTTTAAAAAGTATTTAAACATAACGCTACATTATGCTGCTGATTACTCAATAATTACATGGATTAACCTATTAAAATAATTTACTTACAAACAAGTTGTCGTAAAACTTTTAAAAATACCCAAATCTGTAAAAAAAATCAAAATGGAAACCAGATAACAGCTGATAAATTGGAAAAGAAGACGAAAAATACATAAAATATATTGTTAAAATATGTGTAGGGTGTTTGTTAAAAAATGCGGCTACATACAGAAGCTAAAAAAATAATTCCATCCAGTGTGTTTAAATGCAAAAGAGAAAATTTTCAACTAAAAGGTATTATGAAAAATGTTTAGTGTGTGCGTGTCCTCTAATTATTTTGAAAATGAGATGTAGCCGTAGACTAGAAGACGGACGAATTTTTTTCTCTCTATCTCTCTATTAATAGTAACACCAATTAGAAAGATGCGCTGTAAGAAACCGAAATAAAAAGAAATCTGTATACAGAGTCATGTCATGCCTGTTGGTTATAGTAAATGTGTAAAACGTATTAATACAATAAACCCACAAAAATATGATGATGATGATGAGCGACATAAAATTATATACCTCTATGCAAATAGTCAAATAACCTTACAAAATTTTTAAAAAATTAACAATAAGTACGTTAGCTAGCATAAAAATTAAGTTAGGCAAGCGAAGCAGAAGCAGAGCAAGAAAGAAAAAAATAGTCTCGTAGCGAACATGCGTTCTACAAAGAAAACTACATACGCACGAAAATACCTATTTATTGAAACAAGTGAAAAGAGTAATTTTAAAAATGAGAAAAAAATGCAAAATTCTATGGCTGAGATATATTTTTTGTTTCAATTTTTCTGTTTGGTTCCTCCTTACAAAACAATCCCGTCGTGGTCGTCGTCATTATCACCTGTGATTCAGCAGTAGATGTAGAAAAAAAGTGAAACGAAACATACAACTGAAAAGAGCAACCAATTTATTATGTACATTTTAGTAAGGGCTGCAGCAACAACAGCGTCGTTGTTGTCTTTGTACGTAAGTATGTGTAAAGGATATATACGAAAACATGAGATATATTTAAAATTTATTAACGACTACATGAGGAAAAAAACACAAGTTAAGTTTATCAAATTAATAAGAGTGTATTTTTAAACAGTATGCTCACGCGACATAACTAACAACTAACCCACACAAACACACATGTATTTCAAGTCTGCCACTTTATGACTCAATAGCTTCAAGGAAAAATTTTACTGCAGGCACATTTTTCATTTTGGTACGCACACTTTGTTACGCGCATTTGTTAAAATTACCGGATAATAGGTATTGTTGCGGTATTTTGCACAAGTTTTTGTAGTGGATTTATCTTCAACGTTAATTACGACCCTATAACTATTATTAACTCTGTTAATTTTATTTTTTACTATCAGTGATCATGTATCTTCACTTCACTATCATGCTACCCCAAATCATTGTAAAGTTTTGTATGCTCGCACAGATTTTGATAGCTTAGCCGTTACGTTAATCGCATTTAAGTTCTGCCAATGTGAGGTGAGGTGTCAAGAGTAGTTTTTATGATGGGCTTTCCCGTGCTCAAGTATTCAACGATTTCATATGAAAATATCTATTAGGACATTATTATCAAGGTATTACAAAATCGTGTTAAAAAGCAAGCAGATATTTTTCTCCGTACACATCCTAAAGGGGCAACAAGGCAGGGTATCGGAAAAGTTGGAACAAACAACACAACAGAGAGAAAGGTTTGAAAAATGAAGGAATGTAGCTTACCAAGTAACGAGAGTGGTGAAAGAAAGGTTGAAAACAAAATAAGCAATAAACACATTAGTAATTATTATTATTATTTTTTAAACAGTTTAGGAGCATTTTGTTCATGTGACGTTGTGTGAAAGCCTGTGAACCTAAGCACATATCTCGCTATGTGTGGTAGCACGGCATCACACCAGCTTCCGATCATAGTCATATCCCAACAAGCAATCAGGTAACAAAATTATTGCTGACAGGGCAGTTCATTGCATAAAGCGTGATTTGCTTTCAAATATTTTTTCGCCAACTTGTTATCGCACATTTTAAAAACTTTAAAAAAAAATCAAAGCCGCCATATCAAACTAGGACATTTATAAAAGTGCTGATGTATAATATTGTTTTTGATTCTGCATTCATTAAATGTTTAACGTATTTTCTTTTGGCTATGTAACTTACATGATGTACGAATTTATCGAATCCCAATTGTGATTATATGTAGTAATTGGTCGGTGAGAGTCGACCTCGGCGACAAAGTAGAAATTGCAAGCTTGCAATTGATTGAGAAGCAGAATGGTTGTATTTCAAACAAAGTTAACTGGGAATTCATTTAAACCTCATTACAGGACAAGTTGAAAAGAAAAAAATCTTCCATTTTCATCCTTTTTTCTGCAGAGAGAACTTATTATTTTCTAACAGAGATCACTCCAATATTCTGAACTTTGCAGCAACTCCTTCAACAACATAAATGAAACTATATTTAAAGCATTAAAAAGAACTATGAACTAAACATGTGCTACTTAATATCTCTACATTCATAATAAAAAATATTAATATCGTATATTTATTAAATAAGAAATTATCCACCTTTCAGTAACATTTAACGTGTACGTGTAAAAAAACTAAAATCACATTGAACACAACTCATAGTGCCTATTTAGCCTTTCTCAACAACTAAATACATTCATACTACTTATACAACAACAAAGAAAAAACTTTACCAAATTTTTTTATTTATAAAAGTACCCCTCCCCAACACAATACATTATATCTACCGAATAAAACTACAATTACGTAAAAATAAAGTATTTATAATATATTCTAATACAAAGCATTTAATCTTATAAATATATTCTCTAAATATAAATATTGATAGGCCAATCAATCATCTCATCATATTTAAAACAAAGCGACTTGTCATACTTTTCGTAGTCACTGGAATAATACAAGCGTGTCAACCGACGTAAATAATAATGTTGATGTAATAATTACCACGTAAGAAATATTAAGTACGCAAGCCCACGATAAGTTTTACGTAGTCCGTTAGTTAACTAAGGCTAAACTACTTACGTAAGTTTACAAAAATAACTTAAAACTGAGATTCAATACAATGAACAGGTGTAGTGGTTTCATTAGATGGCAGTTGAAGAATAAAATAGCATCTAGACAAAAATAGTGATCATAAGGGACAAAGGAAAAAAGAGAAAATATAGGTTTGGTTGTGGACGGTCATTTAAAAGTTTTCAGTTTCTCAACAAACTGTAAGATTTTTTGGCTACTGCACCAATTAAGTTTTGTCGATTTTTTTCAAGGTTAATACAAGTTAAAATGCTATACAATCGAGTTAATCTAGTTGAGAATAAAATTCTCCTCTGTCGAATTTAATTCCAATATTGGCAGGCACTCTCTGTAGTACATATTTTTTCATATGAAGTCAACATAGTTATTCTTTTAAAGTGTACAGCTTCCTTTTTTGTTTAGTTAGTGAGTCTAAACGAGAGACAGTGTCAAAAAATGGACAAGACACTAGCTTGTTGTACCAAAAAGGAATATACAGAGTGGAACTAGTAAAAGCATATTAATAAAAAAAGAAACATACTTTATCTAATGTTTATTTATAAAAAATGCGCAGAAACATACATAAAAATAGTTAAAATCAATAGACCATTTGCATAGGACAGTAGTTAATATTATGGCGCGAATAAAAATGATGATGATATGTAACAACTGCTAAAAAAATAAATGTAATGCAAACCATAATACATGTTTTGAATAAACTATAAAATAGCAACATACCAGTATATTACCATTATCTATGCCGATCTATGCGAACCTCCCGAGAAACGGAGATGATTTGATATATCTATACACATAACATATGGAATACTGAATTTATAAAATAGATATATATATATACCTAGGTATAAATAGAGATGTAAGTAAAGCTAATATATTAATAAGATATATGACGATGCATTATTAATGAACCCGTTAAATAATTTTTAGGAGAAAACAGAATGTATTATTAATTACAAGGAAAGTTGTTATTTATCAACTCGCGTGTAAAACATAATGGATCACATTTTAAAAACAGAATACTTTTACTTTACCTATACATATATATATTATATATATTATAAATATGATACAATTTTAGATGAAGCAGTTTTGGATATAAAAAAGAAGAAAACTATATATATCTGTACTTTAAAATGCATAACAGATCTGCATTATACGAACATTACCTTTTGAGCTATAAAAGACCTGGTTAAATTGTTTCCTTTATAAAAAAAATGAGAGTATCTGATCATTTTTTACGTATATGTGTAATCTTTAACCATGTGTCATGATGAAGATATTGTGTCAGTTTGAAAAATGGACGTCATAACTGTTGCTGATTGAGATTACGTTCTTCTTATCTTTCCTGCTAGCAAGGCTTCTTTTACAATTTATTTCTCTGGCCATCGTTCTACTTTTCCTTTTAGATCATATTTTTAAGAAGGGATATTCTGAAGTTGGAACAAAATTGCGTGCATGAAACAGGTGCAGTCTGTACAATAGTATTATTAAATATGCGGAATTGAATACTTATTTGTAGGAGTTTTAAATGGTGCTGGTTGCTAGACATAACGTGCTGAGTGAAATATACCACTCCCACACAACACGAAAAAAATCCCCCGTAGAAAACGCATAAACTTATTGTAATTAGTGTATATTATACTCCCACTTCTCCCAAAAACAATTCTGACTGTGGTATGTCAAATGCAATACTGAAAAATTACCGCATTAGTATTATCGTAAAAACAAATCGCTGAAAAAATAAACCCATGATGATAATAAGTAGCTGATTGATTCAATTTACTTATTATTATTGATTTTATGTACAACACAATGTTATATTTTTAGGAAACCGTTCAACAAAGCCCGGTGCTTGAGATTGAATATATAGCTTATACTTAAATTTCTGTTTTAAACGACACCTTAATGCATATACTTGTTTCACCATTTGATGTATTATTTTTGAATGCTACAGAACAGCTATTATCGTTGTTAGTATTGGTAAGCACACAAACATAAGTTTTGCCTGCTGGTTTATGGCTATTTGTTGGCAGCGCGTTACATTATTTCGTCTCTGTTCAAAGCTTGCCACGCCGCGTAATAAAGAATGGTACCAAGAAGAATGGCAAATCAAGCTAACGCTTGTTATAAGTTAAGGTGCTCATTAAATGTACTCAAAAACAGATACGCAACCGGAAGGACAGAAAATTTGTGGCAAAATTATTCGACGTGTGCCGTGGAATGAGCTGGATGACAAAATCAGATTCGTGTAGTTTACTGTTCAGTATATTGATAGTGGGAAATTGGGTAATTTTCGTAGGTTGTTTTTTTTTTCAGCACAACGCAACATTTAACCTTGATTATAAATTATGAGTAACTGCATGTATATATTTAAACATGATGTTAAAGTCAAAAGGTATTACCGAAAATGAAATCCAGCTATAAGTTCGTTTATGCATTGTTGATGGATGCGTATAACATTGTTCTCAATAATATGCTGTTATTTATCCATAAGTCAGAATTTTGTTAAAGTCTACTCTGTTGAAACTTTGAGTATATAAAATAAAACCAGGATATTTAACTTGAAGAAGTGTGGGAAAGTTTAATAATTTATTTTTACATTTGCAAACATTAATTATCATAGTTTATTCCGAAGTGGGTAAAAAT